>JAWNNP010001747.1:0-26116 GCA_035044805.1 Leucophenga maculata | reverse complement strand
ACCATCTGATGGACAAAGTAATACAATCTAGCCTGCGGTCGAATGTATTTATTTACTTAGACGATCTACTTGTATCTCAACTGATTTTGAGACTCAAATAATATACCCCGAAAAGGTGGCCGAGTGCTTAGAAATGCAAATCTTACAATTAGTTTCGAAACTCCAAGTTTAACTTTAAGTCGTTGAACTATCTGGGCGTTGTGGTGGGCACAGGCACGCTTCACACTGAGGTACGATTGTTTCCTTGGAACTGCTGGTATCGCCGATTCATAAAGGACTTGACTGCCATTGCAGTCCCTATTATCGAATCGCTGAAGTATTAAGGGGTGAACATATTCTGCCTGAAAGCGAAAGATTCATTTGACGCTTTAAAGAAAGCACTTACATCTGCTCCAGCTCTCAAGTATGTCGACTTTAAGAGGCAATTTTATGTCCAATGCGGCACTTTCCTTTATGATGTCGGAGCGGTATTTTTCCAACTTAATGCCGACAAATGTGAAACACCGATAGCTTTAATTTTTGCGAAATTAAACAAACATCCTCTCATCAAGACTTGTCAGGTCACTTGGTTAGATGGTCTCTTCTATTGCAAGAATTCGATTTCGAAACAGAGCACTGAAAAGGAGCGTAAAATGTGTTTGCAGACACTGTCCCAATGATTGATTTAATTTGCTGTGATTCAGTTGAACTAAATGGTATTGTGAACGCACTCATTAGGATCCTACCGCATCTCATGGCGGAGTGGCCAAATCCATTGAATGCATACGTCGATCCTTTTACTGGCCAAACATGTTGCAACATGTTAAAGAATACGTTCGGAAGTGCATAGTGGGCAAAACAACCAAATTTCGAATTGTCACCTTAAAGTCAGAATAGGTTGTAAGCGAGAGGCCATTTCATATATGTGGATTTTTTGGGAAAATATCCGCGTTCAAAAAAAAAAACGCACGCTTACATTTTCATTAAAGTATATCACTTCACAGTGTGTGATATTGAAGTCATTGCGTAAGGCAACATCGGGTACAGTAATACCTTTCCTTACAAAAGAGGTGTTTTATTGTATTAATCTGGAATTCCCGAGATCATTCATTTTGACAACGAAAATAATTTATTTCGAAAGAACTTGAGAAATTATAAACGAAATTCGTGTTTACTCACATAAGGCAATAATTTATTCTCCGCAGATTAATGCCGCCAAGCGCTTGAACCAAGGCATTTTTAATGCAATTCGGGCGTTTTTAGAAAAAGACCACATAGACTGGGACCATTAACTGCCGAAGATTGAAGCAGGTACGACTCGCTTCTTTGCATTATTCGGCCACCACATGGTTATGAACGGTGCCGCTTATAACCTGGCCCGGTTAACGATTGTGGAACAAAAGGCGAAGAACATTTTTTTTTGTCGATTTTTTTTTTTTTTTTTTTATAATGTTGATGATTTTTGGCGATTTTTGTTATAATTTTGCAGGCTCGAGGTCCAAAAAATTGGACCTCGAGCCTGCAAAATCACAAAATTTTTTGTTTATTTTTATTTATTTATATTGTTTTTTTTTTATTTTTTACTATTAATGGAGGCAGCGGCGCGAGATGGAGGCACTGGCTCATGGTTGGGTGGGAACTCGCCCCAGGGATCGATCCATCTGTTTCCTGTTTTTTTTAGGCCCTGTACCGAAGGTACAAGAGCCTATTGGTTTTGTGCAAATGTATGTTACAGGAAGAACTAATTGTCGGAGACCCCCCAAAGTTACCCCCATTATGGTCTGGAGTGATAGAGGAGTCGATATAGCCATGTCCGTCTGTCCGTCCGTCTGTGTGAACGAAAGGATCTCGGAAACGGTAATAGATAGAGACTTCGTGTTTTTCGCACTCGACTAGGACTGCTCCGGAATTTCACAAGTTTATTTTAAAATTTTACCCCTCCCCCCCCATCCCCATAAAATTACCCCTTAGGGTAAAAATTTCTTCGGCACAAAAAAAATTGAGCACACCAGTATAAAGTTACCGTCCTTCTAAGCCCAAATCAAAAAAGTTCATCAAAATTGGATAATAAATGACGATTTTATAAGCAATTGAATTTGAACGACCACCCTTTTCATTTCATTCATATTCGCGCAGTGAGAAGTGGTCATGTGTTTGGTCATATGCTCGGGAAACATTTAATGTGTTTGTTAGGCGACCTAAACTGGTACAGGGCCTCTTACAGTCGGTTACGCCCGACTGAAATTTCCTTACTTGTTTTTTTAATTGTTTTTTGTGGCTTATTTTCTTTTGTTTGTTGGAACAAACATTTTGTGTTCGGCTCTTGACGACGGGAACTCGGTCAAAAGCTCCCCGCTGAGCCGTGGCAGAGTTCGCGTCTGAATGGGATTTGTAAAAAGTTTAGCTCATAGTTTATTTCACTTATCTACAAAATATTATTCAAAAAATATGTAAATCCACAAAATGTTTTCGAAATTTCGAAAAAATATCATAATGGAATGCAAATTATGTTCTACGGCATATAAATGAGCTGAATTACTTAATACAAGTATATAGAATAGATAAAGCTGTACGTTGCTTCACCGGCGGCGCCAGTAAAGTTGTCCAACCTCCAACAGCGGCGACGGCGTCACAGCTGTTGCACTAGCGACCTATTGGCTAGTGTTGCTGGGTTCACACTCTAAAAATAGTAAAACACACACAGTATCGATGCATATAAGTCACTTTATATACGCACCAATTTTAGATCCAAGATGTGTACAATGAGTCAGCCTTATATGCGTTGCGTACTCGAAGAAAAATTCACCGATTAATCCAGTTGACGCTCAGACGCAGTTTTATCACCATAAATATGTATTTATTATTATTCACTCAATAATACTACCAACAATATTACAAATATATATGAATGCATCCAACAACACAAATATTGGAGCATAAAAAACACTAACAAAAGTACTAGCTCTGCCCACCGCGGCAGAGACCTAACACGATCGAGTAGAAGGCGCGGAGTCAAAGCGTAGTTAAGGCGGCGGAGACGGAATTGCAACTATTATTAATATTTATTATTTACACTAAATAATAAATATATAAAAACTAAATGTAATTAAATGCGTCCAACAACACAATTTAGTTGGAGCATATAAAACAAGCAAAAAATAGTAGATCTGCTCACCGCGGCAGAGACCTACAATGCGAGTTAAAGGCGCGGAGTCGAAAACGTAACTAACTAGCTTCTAATGCAAGTGATCACAAGAAATGTATACAAAATCTATGCAAAAGGTGGTAATACTAATAGAGAGAAGTTGCTAACGGAATCTTCTCACTCGCTTGCTCTTTTTCGTATTCTGTTCTGCTATTTACAAGTTTACAAAATAACAAAAACTTAACCCATTAACGCCCTTTGCGGCGTAAACTCTGTATGTCCTTAAGAATGGGACCAATAAATAAAATTACTACCCTGATGAAGAAAAGCTTGAGAGAATAGCCTTTTTTATAAATAGCGTAATGTTTTATTATACAAAACTATAATAGCATATTACGTTAACTAGTTTCGAGCAACAAGAATCGACGTGCAGTATCATGGAAAGAGTCGAACGCAATCTACATTTTTTCACAATGCTTTTCATTGTATGAGAGCCAAGTTACGCAATATTACGCCAATACTCCATTTCTTCATTCCATTTGCCTAAAATCATAGGCAAATTAGCAACAAAATTTAACTCAATGGCGGTTTGTGCAAGAATTTTAAAACAAATAGTACAAACAAATCATTTAATAGCTCCGCGAATATTCATACATTTAATACAATATATATCAGCTCTTCTTGATTTATGTAATCAACCAACAAAGCGATTGTGTATCGAATGTAAGCAAGCTTGGAAACCAACAACTGAAAATTGCTTGTTGTGAGCTAGTCATGCTGAAATAACTTTAAAGTGCCGTATATCTTCTATTGAGGTACTTACTTATGATGTTCTTGTTATTGATGGCTCAGTTCACTTTACCAGTTTAGATCAAAAGTCAGAGCTCGCTTTGTATTTGGAGGGCCAATTTCAGAACGTTGTTGATGCTTGAGGTGAATGGTTGTGTGCGCTACGAACTATTACATATGTATATATGTATGCATATAAAATATACACACGCAAATTTAAGTAAAGCAATCTATCTTTTTCGCGCTCATAATGAAAGGCAAAATCAAGCAACAGAAATCTTGCTTCTCCATCATGCATGTTTATATTGATTGGCCCTCGTATTTGTATACGACCAATGAGGGCGTTAGAGATAGCGAGAAATGTAAATAGTAAAAAGTTATTTTCTGTCATTGAGTAATAAAAAGACAGAGCGGACATTTCGCTCACCAAATTTTACAAAAACAACGTTCAACGTTACGTTTCAGCTCGGTTCAGTTTCGAAGACAAAATCAAACACAGAAGGCAAAGACAAAAACTGAGCTACTGAGTACGAATTCTGTTGTTGTCCTTTATTCTTTTGTCGCTTTTTTTTTTTTTGTTTTCATTTTTTGTTTCTAGCTGAACTTTTTTGACTGCGTTCAGCATTGCATCTGCATTATTATTTTTTAAAAATTTATTTACAGAATTGTAATTATTAATGAGTGATTTTAAGTATAAAGTGAATGGATTCCCTGCTAGCTAGGCTGTAATTTCTATTGTATACCATCAATGAAAACGGCAAAACAACTCGAACGGTGGCTATATTGACGGAAATGCAATTACATAAGCCCAAAAAATTATGAGAAAATGGACGTTAAATATGCTGCATAAATATTGTCGAAATCAGTGGCTAATGTGATACGCTTTCGGATCATAGATCATAACATGATTAATGCGATGGTAACTGCCGAAATTATTTCAATGTTTGATGACGTTTTCGATTTGCTCAACTATAGATCTTTAACCGGAACCCATATAGACGCACAAAATTAAAGACTTTACAACATACTTAAATGACATTAATGCGTAACTGCTATAACTATAGTCAGAAAGGCTTCTTATCCACATTACAAAATATAGTATATGATAAGCCTCTACGACGAATTTCTCAATGAAGAAAGTATTGATTTAGTACATTTAACTCGATTTAATCAAGGCAGTATTAAAAACGTTTTTGACGCTATTCGTTCAAGGCTAGGAAACAACACAAAGCGAAATGCAAAACTTAACTGCGCGACTTCTATCGATGAAGTTAATAACAAGATCGATTTTGCAAGGAGCAAACGGCGAAGATGATCAAGACTTGCAGTTAGATTGGATCTGCAATGTTAAAGCCACATTGCAATGATTGTGACAGTATTGACAAAGATAGTGCTCAAATATTTACTAATCAACATATAATATTGATTTTAACATACATGCTGCGGTTAATGAAGTATAACGAAGATATTTTAACGGGTACTTGATTATGAAACACAACCTCGATTGTGAGATTTGTTATGACGTTCTTTCCAAACTAGGATTGGTTCAAGAGCCGGAATCAGACCAACTTATTTATACTAATAATTTTAGCGATACCGTACTTCAATTGAGAAACCCATCGGATATGTTTTTCAGCATATACAACATATATTACTGTTCATGCAAAACATTTTGAGCAAAATGCACATCAGTTAAATATATAAAAATATATAATGGACGACTGCATAAATGAAACAAATTTAAAATACCCAGAATGGTTTGCTGTTAACCGTAGCTGTCACAACCATAGAAAAGTAATTTTAATTAAATTAACTGTATTCTATTAAGGAAACAATCCCGATGACATTATCTGCACATCGGAGTTTGGACCACTGCTATTGCTGTGAGTCGAGGTACAGTCGGTTAACTTAGTTACCAATTAAAAAATTTAATATAATGAGTTAAGTCCATCACCTCGTCTATAGCTCTTACTTATTTGTATTACTTTTGTTTTATTTTTTATTAAAGTATATTTTTAACCGACATCAAATAGGAAGAGTTTCTATGTCCGTCTCGTCATCGTCTATAGCTCTTACTTATTTGTATCACTTTTGTTTTATTTTTTTTAAAGGATATTTTTAACCGACATCAAATAGGAAGAGTTTCTATATCCGTCTGTATGTTCAAGGACTTCACCGTCAATTACGGACGGATTTTGAAATTTTCTTTCTGAAAGAATATACTCTTGCGGTGGTCCCCAAGTCAGGACCTTATTCTGAAATTAAGAGGAGAAGCCCATACAATCGATTAACAAAATTCGTCATATCTTTCCAACCATATGATGTAAAAGGATGAAATTTGTTACACATGTTAATGCGATTAGTTTGGTATAAGTATATGTAAGTATATATATAGTAGGCTGTACAGAGGCTACCCATGAGATAAATGGCATAACGGACGTTGTGAGCTGCTTGGGCCGTTTGTACAAGGATAATTGTTGGCCATTCCCAAGTGAATGGCAGTCAACTACTTCCTCGCAATGTGAATACTAGAATATTTTTTTTTTTTTTTTTTTATTTCCCTAGATGTTTACAATCTGTTTGTTTTAAACAATAAGTAATTTTTTTTACTATAATGGGCATATAGTACGCTCAATGACCAATGTCATTAGTGTATTTCTATCTTAAAGTAATAAATGTAATTATCATAATAACTAAAATTAGAATAAAATAATAAAAAACAATATTTGTACTCATATACATTTACGTGGGTAATCTATGTAATCTTACTACATGCGACTGCCCCACTCTTCGCGGAATATCGCATCGTTCATTTCCATAGAATTACTACTATTAAGTGCATATGGACAATTAGAAACAAGTTTACTGTTAGATTAAATATAGTGTATAGTTATTATAGTATAGTATATATATATAGTATAGGCTTAAAGGTATCTATGCATTATGTTTGTTGGATCGAGCCGCTTCAGTCTCCTGCGTGTTGAGCTTTCTATTGTAGGCAGTTGTCTCATTTCTTGGTTTGTATGAATTAGCAGATGGTTTATGTACTTAGTGCTAGAGCATCTCATCGTTTCCTCAATTGTAGGTACACTAAGGTCACGATGTATATCTGTGTTGGTAATATACCAATCAGCATTAGATATTAATCTTAAGATTTTAGACTGCGTCCTTTGTATAAGTTGCAAGTTGGTGTTGTTTGCAGTACCCCATATCTCGATGCCATACTTCCATATTAGCATAATTATTGCTTTATAAATTTTAAGTTTATTGTCAAGCGATAATTTGGATTTTGTCCCAAGTAGCCAGTTAAATTGTTTAAATTTGTGTCTAACTTCATTTCGTTTGTTTTTTATGTGTGGTTTCCATGTCAGCTTAGACTCTATTGTTATTCCTAAGTATTTTGCATAGGGTTTAATTTTTATGTTGTTGTTTTTTATTTTAATATGGTAACATTTTGTTCTTCTGTTTGTGTTAATTACTTGGACAGTTTTTTCCTGGTTTACTTCTATGCCCCATTTTTGAAACCAGTCAATTGTTTGGTTTAGTATTTCTTGGAGTGTGTGTGTTGCTTTCTTTTCGTCACAATTAGATGATAATAATACTGTACCGTCTGCAAATGTTGCTATCATACAATCATTGCTTGTAGGTGTCGGTAAGTCTGCGGTATATATGAGATATAGTAATGGGCCCAGTACGCTGCCTTGAGGTACGCCTGCTGTCATTTTTAATACGTCAGAATATCCATCTTCATATTTTACGTAAAAGTGTCTGTTGCAAATATAGCTTTCCAAGAGTTTAAACATTTTGTGCGGTATACATCCTTGTAATTTGTATAATAAGCCTCTGTGCCATACTTTATCAAATTCTTTGGCAATGTCCAAGTAGACGGCTACACAGTATTTCTTTCTGTCAAAATCATCTAGTATCTTATGCATAACTCTATGTATTTGTTGAATAGTGGAATGTTTTCTTCTAAACCCAAATTGATGGCCTGGAATAATTTGCTGTTGTGTCAGGATTGGCTCTATTCTATCATATAATATTTTTTCAAATATTTTAGATAACACAGGCAATAAACTTATTGGTCTGTATGAGCTAGTATTTGTTGCGTCTTTATTGGGTTTAGGTATGGGATTTATTTGTGCGACTTTCCAAACGGCAGGAAAATATGTTTGCCTAATTGCCGCATTGTAAATATTTCTGATATAGCTAATTGCTATATCTGGTAGCTCTTTAAGGGGTTTGCCTGATACAAGATCATATCCAGGCGCCTTTTTATCCTTTAGGGTCTTGATTTGTTTCTTTACTTCTGAAACCGTAGTCAATCTTATTGTACAAGGAGAAGCGTTTGATAAATTCGGTAGTTCAATGTTTTGAGTATCCATATCATTAGTAAAAATTAACTCGAAATGTTTTGCCAATGTATCTGCTTTTTCTTTATTACTCTTTGCCTAAGTGCCATTTAAAGATTTTAGTGGTGGCCTATGAATTATTGCGTTGTTTAGTTTTTTCGTAGCTTTCCATAGTGAAAAATTCGAAGAGCTATTTGCATCTAAGTTTGAAAGGTAATATTCACACTTTTTGTTCTTTTCATTTTTTAGCAGGATTTTTAGGTTAACGGTGGCTTTGTTTAGTTTGGCCTTGTCTTGTGGGTGTTTTGTCATTTGATATATTTTTCGCAGTTTTCTTTTTTCCGCAATTTTTTGTTTAATATTTGCAGGAATAGCTTCTATCTGTGTCTTTCGTAGGATCGGCGTGGACTCTGTTGCTGCGAGTATTATTAAGTCGTTTATGTAGGCAATAGCGGAGTCGACTTGGATATTTGTTCTAAGCGGTATACTTGTTACAATATGTTCTTCAATTATTCGTCGAAACATGTTCCAGTCAGTTTTTTTGTTATAAATGTTTTGGTTTTCCTTCGTCTCTGGATTTGAATTGTATGTTATTACAATGGGAGAGTGGTCCGAAGTTAAGTCAAGGCAAGATTTAATGTTCAGTTTGTTGAGGGATACATTTTTTGTTATACAAAAGTCAATAAGGTCTGGTTGTTTTTTGATGTCAGAGGGCCAGTATGTTGATTCTCCTGTACTAATATAGTCGCAATTATTTTCTCTTATTGCATCTAGGAGTTGTCGACCTTTGGAATTTGTTAATCTTGACCCCCATACTAAGTTTTTCGCGTTATAGTCTCCTCCTGCTAAAAATCGTTTTCCTAAGGATCTGAGAAAGTCAAAATATTGAGTTTTAGTGTTATTGTGCCTGGGAGGGCAGTATATAGCTGATACTGTAATTGGTCCGATAGAGTCATAAATCTGGATTGATGTGGCTTGAATATGTTCTTCTTTATATCCGTTAAGTTCTGTACATTTTAATGAATTTTTTATTATCACCGCAGTTCCCCCATGTGCCCTATTATCAGGATGGTTGGTATTGTATATATGGTAATTTGGAATATATAGGTAACTTTTATCAGTAAAATGTGTTTCTGATACTAACATTATGTCAACGGAATTATTGGATAAGAAACTACTTATTTCTAAAGAATTTCTCGATAGTCCGTTAGCATTCCAGATTGCTATGGTAAGGATTTTATTTGACAGACCCATCTAATTTGGTAACCAGTATGGTGACAAGATTCATTATATTTGTCATTTGAGTGATGAGCTGTTTCATCATTGTTTTCAGTTCTGAAAGATCGTCGTTGCTATCTGTTTTGGATCTGGTTTCACTATTTTTAGTAATGTTACCAAGTTCCTTATTTGATTTGAATGCAGCTGCTTCTGCATATGTTAAGCCAGCTTGTATTCTAGGAACTGTATTCAAAATTGAGTTAGATGTCGAAACATTTTGTGTTTGTATGGTTTGGAGTTCTTTCTTTCTCATTGGTGGAAATCGTTGTACTTGAAGCGATTTATAGACTAGGCAGCCTTTGTAGTTTGCAGTGTGGTTATTTCCACATAAGGCGCATTTGATTTTTTGTTTATCTTCGGTCTTCAATAAACAGTTAATTGTGGTGTGTTTTCCTGCGCATTTGACACAGACCGGGTCCCTTGAGCAATAGTTTTTGGTATGCCCATACCTTTGGCAGTTCGTGCATTGTGGAATTAATCTTTTTTGATGGGGAGGCTCGAAAGTAACTTTGCAATGGAGGATATGTGTTACAGAGTAAATGTCTTTATTATTGCTCTTGTTTTTTAACTCAACAGAGAATAATGGTAGAGGTTGTTTTGTGGACCCTTTTTGCATATTGTGTATGTTTATAACTTCATGTCCTAACTCTGCTAATTCAGTTATTATGCTTTCTGTTTCTGTTGAGTAATGCATGTGCCGTAACACTACCTTAAAACCTCGTTCTTCCTTGGGCTTAACTGTATAGTACTTAGTACTCTTATCCCTAAGTAATTTTATGATTTCAGTGTAGTGGACAGATTCTTCTGCTTGAATTTTAATTTCGTTTTTGCTCAAAGCCTTTATAGTGTAGTTTACATTGGATAATTGCCCTAGTGCACTTGTAAGAGCGTTTACGTTTTCAACATTTTGTACGTATACTGGGGGAGGTTTTTGTATGCGCTGTACTGTTGGTTTTTGTGTTGTACTAATTGTCTCTGTCCCATTGTCTTGTTGTTCAGTTGTGTCGTCATCGTCGGCCAGGGCTTCGAACATGTTTGAAGTGTCAGGTTTGCTGAGCCAATATTTTTGCAATGTTGTTTGTGTTGTTCTTGTTTCAGGTTTGTTTTTTGGTTTTTTGTTGTTATTTGATTGTGCCGTTACTTTATTTGGAGACTGGTTGTCTCGACTTCTTTTTAATTGTGTTTTATTAGTATTAGTTTTGTTGTTGGTTACCTTTTGCATGTTTGTTGTTCTTGGTGATGTTGCTTTTGTTTGTTTAGATGACGTTATCGATGCGTTGATTGGTGCAGCTACATAACAGACCGTTGGATTGGCGCTTGATGATGCGATTGATGACGTCATCAACGAGGCTGTAGAGTATACTGTTGTTGTTGTTGCAAATGAAGCTATTGTTGTAGTGCATGGACTTTGTGTTGTAATTGTTGCGGACGATGTTGTTGTTGTTTTTGATCTACCAGAACAGTTATTGTAGATGTTTGTAACTATTGCTGGGTGCTGGGTTGGGAGAGGCGTTGTCGGAGTGACACACTGTGATTTCCAGGTTAGTGGAGTTGTTGTTGCATTTGTATTGATGCTGTTGCATTCAAGCAGAGCTGCTGAGTGCGATTGAGTTGTTGTTGTTAAAGATTGCTCTTTTTCAACAGTAGAATTGTTGCTATCTTTGTTTGAAACGAATGAGAAATATGCATTTCTCCCATCCGATGAGTGCCTACGCTCTCCAAGATGAGCGTAGCTCATTTTATTACAAACTGTTTAGCACTTTATTATTACAATTTTGAATTTTTCCAAATTTGAATAAATACAAATATAAATAGCGTCTTTTCACTTGTTGCAAATAAAGAATTTTGCTTTCTTTGTTTTGTATTAATTTTGTTTGGTTTAGTTTCCACATATAAATATTGAATTCACTGAGGAGCAGTTTTCACACGTCTGTTCGTAATGAACGTCAGAAGAGAACTGAAACTGAAACAGAGAACGTTCATTTAATATTTGGTAATGGAAAATATTACTTTTTATTCTATATTGGATTGTGGACACATACATGTCGATTTCTTTGATAGCTCACCCAGGCGGACAGATACCGTGGTCGGATAATTTCACTGGAACCAGTGATGTATTAATATATACAATACATTAAAATTTATTACATGCGAAATTTCGCAAATATACCTTGCAATTCTTTCCCAAGTCCGCTAGTAAGATCTCCAAACTTTTACAATAACCAAACGCGACTTAGGAGATATGACCTCCCAGCCCTGAGATGTGCTCTTATTTCCGCTGTAACTACGAAAGTTTTAAATCGGAGGCTCAGTAAAAAAAATCATATTAAAGAACTAAAAAAAATGTTTGTTTGTGTCTCTAAAAATCATTCAATAATGTTGTAAGCCTTCTATTCTATTCTTCTATTGAACATGTACATTCATATATATTTTTAATATATACTTGCTCCTTAGCTTTTATAAAATGGTTTCAAATATATACTTACTTACTTATGTGGCTGTCAACCGTCTACCGGTCATGGCTGCGTCTAAGAAGGCCCGCCAGCCTCCATAATCTTGTGCGCGCTGGCGCCAGTCGTTTTGAATGCTAAGTACGGAGAAATCTCTCTATTCCTGGTCATTCCATCGACTGCCCGGTCGGCGTCCACCAATCAAGTTTGGGCCCCTCATGTAAACCATGCGTGCTGGAGCTCTTTCATTCATTGGAGTTAGGTGCCCAGCCCAGTGCAGCCGCTGGAATTTTATGCGCTGGACTATGTCAACCTCATCGAATAGCTCGTACAGCTCGCGATTCATTCGAGACCTAAACTCGTCGCCGACTCTAATAGGACCAAAGATCCTGCGAAGAATCTTCCTCTCGAAGACTTTCAACGCTGTCTCCTCCGACTCAATTACGGTCCTTGCCTCTGCGCATTACAATAGGACCGGGAGTATCAGCGTCTTATAGATCTCGATTTTCGTCTTTGGAGAGAGGGCTTCACTTCTTATTTGTTTGCTCAGCCCATAACAGCATCTGTTTGCAAGCGTGATTCTTGTTGTTGCTGGTTTTCCTGAAGTTGAAATTCTCCATCGTCACTGACCGTCCAAGTCATGATGACGTAGTGCTAGAAGACACCAAGTACATCGTCTCGTCCTCATTCACCGCTAGACCCATGAGCCGAGACTGTTTTCCAATCTCTGAGATCGCCTTGCTCACTCACCGTTCCTGCGTACCGATGATATCGATGTCATTTGCGTAAGCGAGCAGCATCATTTCCTTTTGGAAGATCGAGCCCGACTTTCCATCAGAAGATTGAAAAAATCACAAGACAGAGCATCGCCCTGCCTGAAACTCTTTTGGTATCAAAGGGGTCGGATAGGTTTTTCCCCACCCTGACAACGCTTTGTGTGTTAGATAGCGTTGCCATGCAAAGACGGACAATCTTTGCCGGGATACCTAGTGCAGAACTTCGCTCTTATCGGCGTGTCGAAAGCGGCTTTGTAATCGACAAATAGGTGGTGAGTGTCTTTGTTGAACTCACGGGTCTTTTCAAAGATATTTGGTCACTGGTCGACCTTTTTGGTCTGAAGCCACACTGATATCGTCCTATCAGTGAGTCGGTATATGCCTATTACACAATACGCCCGACAGAGTCTTATATCCAATGCAAAGGACTTATTCCGCGGTAGTTGGCACAAACAGCGGTGTCTCCTTTCTTAAAAATAGGACAGAGAACACTGAGATTCCAGTCATTGGGTATGCGTTCATCGGACCATATCTTGCATAAAAGTTGGTGCATACTCCTAACCAACTCTTAGACGCCGGTCTTAAATAACTCAGCTGGCAGCCCATCAGAGCCTGCCGCTTTGTTATTCTTCAGCTTTTTAATAACTGAATCGATCTCGTTATAGTCCGATGGCTCTACAATAGTGCAATGATTAACTGGTGGTTCCGGTGTAATTTCTCTATCGGCGGAATTGTGCGCTTCATCGCCTCCAAGTAGGTTGGAGAAATGACTCCTCCATAATCTCATTGATTCCTGTTTATCCGTTACTAGATTTCCATTGTCATCCTTACAGATAGTAACTCCGGGTTTAAAACCTTAAGTCAGATGCTTGACCTTTTGATAGAATTTTTGTGCTTCATTTCTGTTACGTAGCATCTCAACATCCTCAAACTCCCGCCTTTCTTGTTCCTTTTTCTTGCGTCTGAAAAGGTTTTTCTTCTCTCCGTTTCTTTCGATATCGCTCTCTAACAGCTCGCGTTGCTCCCGTCTGCAGAGTTCGCTGATAGGAAGCGTTCTTCTCTGCAGTTGCATTGCGACACTCCTCGTCGTACAAAGAATTCTTCACAAGTATTGTATAACCAATGACATCCTTGGCAGCCCTATCCATGGAGCGAGTGATATGTATCCACTGCTCACATATATAGAGTGTGTTTGAGAAGGCTGCGGCGGTCTTTTCTGATTGCAGCTTGCCGACGTCTAGCTTTCGTTGCATATTGGAACGTGCGGCGTGCACTACGCTGAGCCTAGTGCGTACCTTGGCTGCGACTAGATAGTGGTCCGAGTCAATGTTGGGACCTTGTAATGATCGCACGTCCAACACGCTCGATGCGTGCCTTCCGTTAATCAGAACATGATCAATTTGGTTGCATGTTATTTGATCAGTACTCAGCCATGTAGCCTTGTGGATGTTAAGGTGTTGAAATCTGGTACTACTAACTACCATGTTCCGACCTGCGGCGAAATCGATTAGCCTTTCTCTATTATTGGAGGTAGTGTCGTGAAGGCTAAAATTTCCGACAGTTGGGCCAAAAATTCCTTCCTTCCCAATCTTGGCGTTGAAATCGCCGAGCACGATTTTGACATCGTGTTTGGGACAGCGCTCGTGCAGACGTTCCAACCGCTCATAGAATTCATCTTTAGCATCGTCGTCTTTCTCTTCTGTCACGGCGTGCGCGCAAATCAGGCTAATATAAAAATATTTAGCCTTGATGCGTATCGCGGCTAGGCGCTCGTCAACAGGCATGAACCTACAGACTAGGCCACGTAGTTTCCTACTCACCACGAAACCACATCCAAAATCGTGCTTACTCGCATGGAAGCTGTAGTAGATGTCACAGGATGCCTTTTTAGAGCAACCCTATCCTATCCATCGGATTTCTTGGATTGCGGTGATGTCAGCCTTGCATCTTTCGAGGACATCAACCAGCTGGATATTTGCACCATACCAATTAAGGGTGCGGACATTCCAGGTGCATATCTTTAACTCGTCATCCGTACATCGTTTGCGCGGGGTCGTCATCGTAGAATTCCTTCCGAGGCTTCATTTCCGTTTTCATTGGGGGTTTATTTTTTTAAAGTGGCGGGTCTCAAGCCCAGCGCATCAACCCCTTATTAAAGGAGAGGGGATGCCTTTTCAGAGCAACCCTGTTTCGAGGACATCAACCAGCTAGATATTTGCACCATCCCAACTAAGGTTGCGGACATTCCAGGTGCATATCCTCATATCATGATCCTTATATCGTCGTCATAAGGCTTCATAAACGTTTTCATTGGAGGTTTATTTTTTTAAAGTGGCAGGTTCCAAGCCCGCCGCACTAACCCCTTATTAAAGGAGAGGGGGCCCCTTCGCCTTCTCACGTTAGCTCACCTCTGAACTGGTGTTCAGAGGCTACCCATGGGATACGTGTCCTAGCAGAAGTGTGAGTTGCTTGGATCGTTTGACACAAGAATGATTGTTGGCCATTCCCAGGTGAATGGCAGTCAACAACTTTTCTCACAATGTGAACTTGAGCAAACGATCCCAATCTCCCAAACATATACATATATACTATATATACATATATTGATTGATACAGATTTAATTCAAAATACAAAATTAATTTTAAAAAAAAATTACAAATGTTTTATATTTTTTTTTTTTACTTTAAATATACTGGTGTCAAACTGGAAAATATTTCTACTAAGATGAAAAACTTTGTAGAATATTTGTATATGATTATTGTACGCAGATTTACTTTATAGCTAGTACAGAAAAAACGATTTTAAAGTAAATCATTGTTTAGACAGTACAATATATTCGACATCCGCATCATATTGCATTGAAAATAGTTTCAAATATATGTAAGTACGAATTTAACTAAATGCGACAGAAAACTCAACGAAAAATAGTTATTTCTACCAGATAACTGGCACTGTGTGAACGTACCTTAACCTGCGTAAAATAATAATATACAAATACAAAAAAAAACATATAGATGTTCTAACACATACACATGATACAACAGTTCACTTAGTAACCCACTTGGCACACAAGCAAATGTTCGCTTCAAGCGAAAATAAATCGAAAGTCGTTTTTTCGATTTTTGTTTGATTCAAGCGAACCGCGCGAAGGTCTATCATTCTCTCTCGTGGATTTGTTACAGACAGAGAATAAAGAAAGTACTTGACGTTTGACGCCGTCAAACGCTTTGAATTGAAAAAAAGTAAGTGTTTGGTTTTTTTTCTTGCAATTAGCTGCAGCGCGTTCTTTTATAATATTTTCGTAACAAATTTATTTTTATTATTTATATTTATTTTTTATAATTTGATGTTGGTAAATATTTATTATTTTATGTGAGAGTTATTGTTATAAATTGATTGTCTAAAGTGTTGTTGTCTTAATTGTTTTAGTGTAAAAATTAAAAAATGCTAATACTAATAATAATGTATTGAAAAATATTTATAGCAAAGAAAAAATAGAAAATTGAATTTAGTGCTAATAAACATTATATATATTTTAAGTTTTTATTTTATTTTATGAAAAATATGAATAGGAACAAATGAAAATGAAACTCGCTTAACCTTCGTTTTAACATTCGAGTGCGATATCGCGCGCGATCCTTTGTGTACGATAGTTCGCCTGCCACAAACTGAGCGACTGATGAATCGTTAGAGAATAAAAATTGAATACAAAGCGAATTCACGCGCGAATGTTTCTTTCGCTTTTTATTCGATTTGACATTCATATACGATATCGCGCTCGAAAATTTGGTCAAGGGGGAGGTTGGGCCCATGGTACAATTATTGTATTCTTATATTATGGTTAGGCCCTCTCTCAATAAGAACAGTCATTGTATATGAAAATGCATGATAGGTTAGAGAAGCAAGATTTCTTTTGTTTTGACTTTTTTTTTATGAGTGCGAAAAAGATAGATTGTTTTGTTTACATTGGCGTGAAAATATATTAAGTGCATACACACATTCATATATAAGTCCGCAGCGGGCACGCTACATTTATACCAGGGTATACTTAACAAAGTAGGAGCGAAAGCGTTCTTTCGGTCACATTAATTTTAAGAGAGGCGGAATGAGCAAGAGAGAGAAGCCAACAACAACTTATAGTTGAAAACGAATGCAATGTATTTTCTGCGTGTTTGTGTGTCATGTAAACAACTAGAATATGGAATTTATTAAATAAAAATTGTTTTTTATACTTATAATAAAATTTTTATTAATTTGCTGTTGCCCATTAAAAATATATTCCCAAACACCCATGTATTTGCATATGCATTAGTATAAAAAAGAAGAATCAAGCGTAGAGACAACCTATCTGTTTGACTATCGCAAGCGAACTAAAGTTTAAATGACTGGAAAAGAAAACGACCTGATTTATACTATCGTGCACACAAACGTACAGCTCAAGCAACGTTATGACGTTGGACGTGCGAGTTTGAGCAAGCTCTGACTAGTGTCCTAACCTTATTACAGAGAAAACTTAAAAAGGTAGGAGCGAATGTATTCTCTCGGTCACTTCAATTTTGAGAGTTAGAGAGAGCAAAAGAGAGAAGCCAACAAAGACTTGTACTAGAAAACAAACGAACGCATTGTTTCTTTTGCGTGTGTGTGTAAAACACAAACAATCAAGCGTGAAAACAGTATTTCCGTCTGACTATCGCAAGCGAACTAAAATTTAAGTGACTAGAAAATAGAACGACTAGCAGCACGCTCCTACCCAGGCTATACTTAGCCATGTAGGAGCGAAAGTGTTCTCTCGGTCACTTAAATTTTGAGAGAGCCAGAAAGAGCAAAATAAGCCAACAACAACTTTTAGTAGAAAACAAACGAACGCAATGTTTCTTTTGCGTGTCTGTATGCGTGTAAAACATAGGACAATCAAGCGTGGAAACATTCTTTCCCTCTAACTATCGCAAGCGAACTAAAATTTAAGTGACCAGAAAAGAGATCGACTATCTGCACGCTCCAACCTGATTAAGTGTACCCTGCTCCTACCTAGTTAAGCGTACCCTGAACAAATCTTTGTTGGCTTCTCTCTATTTCTTTTGGTCTTTCTGCCTCTTTCAAAATTTTGGTTGCCGGGAGAGTAAAGTAATCCTACCATGTTAAGTATACCCTCAGTTCACTTACAACGTTATGCCACTAGTCAGAGCTTGCCCACATTGGCACGCCCAGTTTCAAAAAGTTTTTGATGTTTGAGCTAGATTGTTGTGTGTGAACGCTTGAATAAATGCTATCGTCCGCGCTCCGGACTCTTACATGTGTATTTATGTATGCATATAAAATATATGCACGCAAACGTAAACAAAACAATTATTTTTTTTTTGCGCTAATAAAGAAAGGCTCGCATGCGATATCGCACTCGAATGTTAAAACGAAGGTTAAGCGAGTCTCAATTTCATTTGTTCCTATTCATATATTTCATAAAATAAAATAAAATTTTAAAATATATATAATGTTTATTAGCGCTAAATTCAATTTTCTATTTTTTCATTGCTATAAATATTTTTCAATACATTATTTATTTATGAACTTTCTGATTGAAATTCATTTAGTTTAATTATTTTTGCTGCATTTGAAGCTACTTTTTATATCCGAATATGCCGGTGCTGCCTCTTGTTTGGCATTTTTAATTTTTACACTAAAACAATTAACACATACACAACAACACTTTAGACAATCACTTTACAACAATAACTCTCACATCAAATAATAAATATTTACCAACATCAAATTATAAAAAAATTAATATAAATAAAAATGAATTTGTTACGAAAATATTATAAAATAACGCGCAGCAGCTAATTACAAAAAAAAAAAAAAAAACAAACACTGTTACCGTATCAATTTTAAGCGTTTGACGGCGTCAAATGTCAAATACTCTTTTTTTATTCTCTGCCTGGTTCAATTCCACGAGAGAGAATGAGAGACCTTCGCGCGGTTCGCTTGAATCGAACAACCGACTTTCGATTTACTTTCGATTGAAGTGAACATTTGCTTGTGTGTCAAGTGGGATGTTAAAAACCCGTAGGAAAATTGTGTTTGTGTTCGACTTCAAAATAAATGATAGATAGCTAAATAGAATCCACATAGTATATTGAACATGTCCGCCCGTCTAAAGGTTCCTTTTGTGATGTATTTTTTAGTACTTTTATTTGTCCAGTGGAAACCTTGGCATTTTGGAAGTTATTGATTGTTGTCACTCACGCGTTATTGCATGTGAATGACTAAAGTAAAGAAAAAATTTTGCAATGCAGACACCACGCAAGAACAAATTGTGCTCTCCTCAACAAACGCCAAATTATCCATCACAGTCGTCGAACTTCCTACAGATTCACTTGGGAGGCGTAAATGTAACGACACGGTCAAAGATCAAGTACAATTCATACCCTCAGCAACACGGTCGGGGCAACATTTCGTTTGGAAGTTACGGTAAACGTGAAAGTGGTACTCACAAAAATCGATTTCATCGTAAATTTTTTGAGGATACAAATAATCGGCCACAGCATTCTTCAGAAACACAGGTAAGATCTTACGTGAGAATAACCCACATTGCAGCATTGATTAAAAACCTGTTACCTGTTTTTTTTTTTTTGCAAATAGAACACATTTTCTCAATACTTCCATATTTCAATGTTGGAAAATCCGTGGAAGGAATTGTTGGAACGACACATTGCACTAAACCGTAGTGTAGTCAATACTTCTGATGAGGAAAATTAAGTGGATGAACCAAGAGTGGTTTTGCATAAGTCTAGCGAAAAGTTTAATTGAATAATGCATACCATATTACTTATTACTACAAAATACATTGTTTTAATCTGAAAGAAAAAAAAAATTTGTTTTCCTGCTCACCACATAGGGTATATTACGTTTGTGTAGATTTATGTTACATCCAGAAGACGACGTTCAGACCCTATAATAAAGTGTATCAAATTAATATTGCCAATCACATTTGCTATTTCGATTTGTTATATACATCGACTCGTTAGCTGATCAAGAATATACATACTTTAATGATTCGCTGATTCATTTAACTTATTTTATTCCCACCGTTGGTTTAAAGACAACTAGCCAAAGTACCTGACATCTCGAAGTCTCACACTATACTGACTAGTGTTTATCACTATAAAAAGATTTTATTTGTTCGATGTACTAAGTATTTTATTATTTCCGAATAATATGTACTATTTTAATATTGTTCGGCATTTATACATAATAAATATGTACGTTTTAAAGTATATGAGTACATATAGAACGTGGATGCAAATACAAATCCATATGTAGCTGAGGTCAGCTGTTCAGTTTGGCTGAATTTTGTCTATTTGTATTTATATACATATATGGTTTGATAAAATTATATGCTTTTTGACAAATCCCAATTGGGTGATCGGACATACAGCCAAACTCTTCACACGGATTTTTTGCAAATTTCAGTTGTGCGCAATTTATTCGAAGAGCTAAATACAATTTTAAATAAAGAATGGAAACTTACGTTCGGGCGGGCCACTCCCATTTTACGTTGCAGTATTTATAATGGACAATAAAAAATACTTTTATTGCAATCGGACAGCCACGGTCTGTCAAGATGCATTTGGCTTACTGAAGACAGAAATCTGTAAAACTTTATATGTTATCAACATTTTTTTTTTTTCGAAATAGGCCATCTTTCTTAACTCAATAATTAGGTTCCGATAGGTATAGGAACAATGCTTCCTTTTTTTCACGTTGTTTTATATCTTTTTCATTGTAGTCTCATCACTGACAATGGAATTTGTTTTTTAGTTCATTTGCATGTATTCTGAGGCAAATCGATAAAACAAATACTAAACGAAGTCCAATTTAGAATAAGAGGACACAAACACTGAAGGTAATAAAACTTTTTTTGATTTTTGGAAATATAATTTTTACTGCACACTTTATCCAGTGATATTTTTTGTGTTTATTTTGTTCAGGTTAATTTTTACGGCTGCCACGGCGACGCATTGATGCTGTGCACTTGGGACAGTACCACTTACCTTTTGGAGGTTGCGTGATACCCACGCAAGGGTAATGAAACCACTCGTACGGACAAGCATCATTGTCACATGCAACCATATCACCATATGAAACCTGATTGCATGTACAATAGCGTGGCTCATTCGGATCGTACGACCATTCACCCTCGTTCGTTTGCTCAACTACCATACCATTTTCGTTAATAGTTATGTTTGCACCGGGTGCTATGGAGGTACTGGGAAGGGAGTTGACTGTGTTCGATGGCAATGTAGTACTATTCGTTGTACTACTGTTATTGCCAGTTGCAGCGATGCTGGGATGGAGGGCAATTGAACTGGATTGGATGCCGCTATTACTACCGACAACCGGCGCAACGGGACAAGTATTTACAGCTGGTGTTGGTGGCGCTGACACAATGTCCATTGAATCGATACTCATTGATGAAGATGTAGACGAAGCAACAGATGCTGCAGATGAATTTATATTTGAGATGGTTGCATTGGCCGCAAGTGTCATGCTATGTTGATGATTAAGTTTTCTATGAAAGCAGAACAAACAGTTAACATAATATGAAACAATCTAATAGATACGTACTTTTTTTTTTTGTCTTGATGTACATTGACTGAGTTGGCCGTAGGTAACGGAGTCGAGCTTGTTGCATTATGTGCCGCCGCAGTGGCATTTGCAATCCAAAAGTCTGAAGTGTTAACACCTGCACCACCGTGGATTGCCTCATAGCTCGCCTTAAGACTAGCTGTCCTACGACCTTGTTGCATTTGCTGGGTTGCAACTATTGCTTGACTTGCGGCAGCTGCAATTGCGCTAGATCCTGTGCCACCAAGTTGTTGTAGATTATATGCGACAGCAGTGGGAGCTGTCACAGTTGTAACACTAGGTCCAAGAATTGGATGGGTTGTTATAGGATGGGATCGCATGGGCGTTATAGCCTGACTATTGCTAGATGTTATATTGGGAAACGGATGATTAACCATTGTTCGTTTTTCAGGTACTGTCATGGTACATATTGTTTCTCGTCTTTTTTCCAATTTGCGTTGCCTGGGCTGCGGTGTGTGGATACTACTCAAACGAGCCGAGCTTACACTATTGTTCCCAATATTGACACCACCTACAACACTACTGCTGCTAGTTCCACCGCTCATAGTCCCACCACTTCCAGCGATCACAATGCCAGCCATATTATTTGCGCTTCTACCTGGGCTATTCATCAGTGACGAACCATAGTAGCGGTTCTCCTTTTGATTCATGCTTAGTAACAATGCAGACGATGAACTATTGGTGTGCCCGTCCAGTTCAAGGGATCGCTTCTCTAAGATCTCTGTAATGCCATTGTTGTCTGCTTCCAGCTCGCATTTAAATTTAAAGAGTTCGCTATCAAGACGTCTCAAGTATCGCTCAACTAACTCATGTATTTGAGTTGCAATGGCCACTTTTTCATCGGCGTCCTCCATTACTTTATAATATTCTTTACGCAAATGATGAAATTCCGAGTCTATGCTGTCATGGGGTAGCTCGCCTCTTTTACACTGCTGAAAAAAGTTACGAGACTTTTTCTCTAAAGAATCCATGTTGTCTGAAAATTAAAACAACCGAAACACACATAAAAAGGTGTTTAAAGTTAATAGATAACTTTACTTACTCTGAACAGTTAAATCCAATTCACGCATCTCGGTGAAGCGATCTCGCAACTCTTGAGGCAAATGTTCTATCACTATAATAAAATTTGGACATTTGTAATTATACATGTCTGTGCATTGAAGCTAGCATAGTCTTTCGTATTAGCTTCAACTTACTTTCCAAATAATCTTCCAAATATAACATCTTTTAATTTCATATGTTAAAACTATTATATGTAGCAAATTGTCACAGCCTGTTCACAGACAACGGCGAATTACACTTTTTTTTCGTTGAAAGTATATCAAATGCTAGCTATTCGCAACTCGACTACTTTTAAGTCTCAAATAATAATATTGCACAGTTGTATGCAAAGGTACATCAAATATTTTTTACAGGGTGTTCGCATTTAATTGAAACAATAAACGATGGAAGAAATAACGAAAGATACACCAAAAAACTCTTTCGGGAAAGAACATTAATCGATACTTGAACAAAACATTTTTAATGTCAATCTATTAAAGTATGCAATTTATATGTGTATATAAATGAAAATTTGTACATTTCTATTTGTTCGTTCTTAAACCATTTATCCCATTAAAATGAAACTTTGCTATTTGGTGCACACGACCGGGACGATTATAGGCATGTATATATATGTTCCGTCCGATGTGCAACGCAGTTGCGATCCAGATTTTTTTTCATTTTTATAGCAATGGTAAAGGTTTTGACGCGCGTTAAGTTAACAACCCCCTGTTATCAACTCGTTACAAGTGAGAATGAAACAGTTATCGATATCGAAAAAAATGGTATTTTATATTCTGTATATATACAAAATGATAAATTAAAACAGAAAATAAAATGTAAAATGCAAACGCAAATAGAAAGACAATTGTCTACTCTTAATTTCCAAATTAATTCTCAAAGAAAAAATTGTAAGGAATGGCTAAAAATCAAAACTCAAAATGGTACCGCCTTTTTTGCATTTTTTTCTGCACAAATAACTTTTTAACGGAAAATCGTGCGTATGAAATATGGGGGTTAAATGGATAGCCAAAACTGAGACCTATCCAATGGTACCCATGTCATATGCAAGTCGTCGTACGCCTTAGTACAACATTTTTCAAAAACTACAAAATTTGTATGCAACGAAGAACCAGTACATTTTTTTCATAGGGGGTTGTTAGGGTTAACGGTAAATCGTGCGTATAGAACATTGAGGTAAAATATATAGCCGAAATTGAAACCTATTCTTTTTTTTTTTTTTTCATCTTTTTATTTGCCATCAGTTCGATGCAGGAACTATAATCAAATTATTTGAGTATTTATTTTATGCGTTAGTGTTTCACTTGAATTATACTAGGTACTATTATATTAATATATGTATATTAACCTACATTAACCTAATCTTAACCTATGACCTTGGACAGGAGAGATCTAATGGGTGCACGCGCTTAAGCCGCCTCGTTGTTGTTGAATTATCAAGTAAATTGATAGCCAGATTGTTGCTGTGTTGATATAGTTTTCCTATGTATCCGGTGCTATGATTCCTGATTTCTTCAGCAATACTTGGCATCTGAAGATTTTTGTGGATATTCTCATTGCGCATATACCACGGAGCTCGAGTGATTCTTCTAAGGGCGATGTTTTGATACCGTTGAAGTATTTCGATGTTAGATTCAGCTGCCACACCACATAGGTGGATGCCGTAAGTCCAGACCGGTTTAAGTATGGCTTTGTATAGTCTGACTTTGTTGTCCAGACTAAGCTTAGATTTTTGGCCTAATAGCCAATACATACGACGCGTTGTATGCAACGAACAACGAGTTAATTTTTTTCATAGGGGGTTGTTAGGGTTAACGGAAAATCGTGCCAATGGCCTATCCAATGTTACCCATGTCACGGGCAAATCGTCGTACGCCTTAGTACAAAATTTTTCAAAATCTACAAAATTTGTATGCAACGAAGATCGAGTGCATTTTTTCATAGGGGGTTGTTAGGGTTGACGGAAAATCGTGCGTATGAAACATGGGGGTTTAATGGATAGCCGAAACTGAGACCTATCCAATGGTACCCATGTCATATGCAAGTCGTCGTACGCCTTAGTACAAAATTTTTCAAAATCCAAAAAATTTGTATGCAACAAAGAACAAGTGCATTTTTTTCATAGGGGGTTGTTAGGGTCAATGGAAAATCGCGCGTATGAAACATGGGAGTTAAATGGATAGCCGAAACTTTTCAAAAACTACAAAATTTGTATGCAACGAAGAACGAGTGCATTTTTTTCATAGGGGGTTGTAAGGGTCAACGGAAAATCGTGCGTATGAAACATGGGGGTTAAATGGATAGCCGAAACTGAGACCTATCCAACGGTACCCATGTCATGGGCAAGTCGTCGTACGCCTTAGTACAAAATTTTTCAAAAACTACAAAATTTGTATGCAACGAAGAACGAGTGCATTTTTTTCATAGGGGGTTGTTAGGGTCAACGGAAAATCGTGCGTATGAAACATGGGGGTTAAATGGATAGCCGAAACTGAGACCTATCCAACGGTACCCATGTCATGGGCAAGTCGTCGTACGCCTTAGTACAAAATTTTTCAAAAACTAAAAAATTTGTATGCAACGAAGAACGAGTGCATTTTTTTCATAGGGGGTTGTTAGGGTCAACGGAAAATCGTGCGTATGAAATATGGGGATTAAATGGATAGCGGAAACTGAGACCTATCCAACGGTACCCATGTCATGGCCAAGTCGTCGTACGCCTTAGTACAAAATTTTTCAAAATCTACAAAATTTGTATGCAACAAACAACGAGTGTCTTTATACCCAGACAAGGAAATGAATAATTTTGACACATACACAAGCACTTGTAACTTGGAATGTAATTAGACGCTTATTGTAAGGATACTACTTCTTAATTCACTATAGCGTACACACACAGGCACTTGTAACCTGAAATGCAGTTATATATGAATATATTGGGAACCAACCCTGTAGCAATTGATGCACACGCAGGCACTTGTAACCTGGAATGCGAATTTTGTTATTTCAAAGGACAACGAACGACAAAACTAAGCACTTGATACTTATTCTTGAAGTTTGATGTTCTTTGATGAGTTCCTTATGGTAAACAAATATGGAAGACTTGCTTCTTTGAGTGATTGAATTGAACTGATTTTATTTACAAAATGTAGTGACTTATATAGTAAACGAAATACAAATTATTATCTATGAATTAGGTTTATTGACATTTGAGTTTGGTTTTACATGATACTTAAATTAATCTAAATATATAAATTAAGGTGCGTTATCATGCACGCACATTCGAGTGGAACTGCATCGTTATCAAACAAGCGATATGGCTGAGAACTATTTGATGCGGTTGATGCATAGAGCAGCGTGTAAATGCACTGTAGATGTTACCCTGCTGTGATTGCTTGTAGACAAATTGGTGATAATGAAATTGTACATATTTTGGAGGTTGTTATTTGGTGGCGCAGGATTGATAGCGATATCATACAAACAGACGCTGCAAACGATTTACACACAATGCGGTGCAAAGATTAATAGCAGCACTGTATCTGTTCATGTATGTTTATAGTTGACATTGCAGTTCACGCATATTTTGATGATAATTTATTTTTTGCTTTAGTATTTTTTCGTATGCCTTTATCACTTTTGAT
>JAWNNP010001745.1:95000-207994 GCA_035044805.1 Leucophenga maculata | reverse complement strand
CGCCCTAATTGCTACCATTGGGACTGTTGGGCTGGATGCCAGCTGCAGTCCCCGACTAATCACCAAGCGAACTAACCTTCTCGCCTTTAAACAGCATTTGGACAGATGTTTTCAATTAAACTCTGCCCTAAACTCTGGAGATGATATCGAGATGGCGGTAGATATTCTCAAGGAGAATATAAATAGGGCTGCAGCTGCTGCAACACCTCTCATTCCCCCGCCAGGTCCCATAGACTATGGCATCAAGTTAACAAGGGAGGCAAGAGAGCTTCTTGCAAATAAAAGGCGCCTCAGAAGAAAAGCAATTCGATCTCAAGATCCTTAGGACCGATTTCTGTGGAACCGGACAGCAAAACAGCTGAGAAATGTCTTAAGAGAACTTTGAAGCGACTTTTTTGAGCAAATACTAGCGGCTATGGACTACACCGTTGATGCCAACTATTCCCTTTGGAATTGTACCAAATCGCTAAAAAGACAGCCCTTCAGGTAGGTTGCTGTCCAGTGCCCCGGAGGTGGCCTTGCTAAGGATGATATGAAACAGGCTAATGCTTTTGTATTACCCATCATGACTTTGCTACAACGGAACAGGTCAGCGAAACCCAAGCCTACAGACACCGCTGCAGATGTCTCTTCCCATTAAGCCAATAAGGATTGAGGAGATAGCGGAGATAATAAAGACACTGCCAATAAAAAAGGCTCCTGGAATTGACAGGGTTTGCCATGCCACACTAAAAGCCTTACCAACTAAGGCGCTTCTTTACATAGCATTAATATTTAATTCTATACTCAGAACACAAGCGTTTCCAAGACAGTTGAAGATGACAGCAATTCAGATGATTCACAAGCCAGGCAAATCTGAAACGGAATGCGAGTCTTATAGGCCAATTAGTCTCCTGCCGTCCTTATCCAAAGTATGGAAGAGGCTTGTTGCCAATCGGCTAGGTGAAGTCCTACTTAAAGACAATATATTGCCGAATCATGAGTTTGGCTTGAGAAAGGGAAGGTAAATGTGTAAAGAAAGGTAGACTGTTTTTATTGCAGTATTGTGTCTAACGAGACGATCTATGTCCGCCCAACTAGTAGGAGGGCGATGGATGGCGTCCTTTGATATATAGTGCTTGTAGTTCTGGTTTGCTCTAAAGTTATGCGTCAAATTATCCTGTATAAATACTGTAACTTTTCAAACTGTATAGCTGTGAGCCTAAAACTGCAAAAGTGGTCATCATATATACAACCTCTTTAGTGCGTAGCGAAACTAGCTGCTGCAGTTTGTTTTGTGAGTAAAATGATCCTTTTCCTCTCTCTCTCTCTCTGAACATTTCATCTCGCACGACTCAATACCAATGGTGGCCCCACTACCAACAAATCCTGACCGAATGTGTCATTGAATTGTATCAAGTGCGTGTTCACGGCGCTTACTGATATGCGCTCTCGGTGCCTTACGAAGATAGATAGACCATAGTGTGATAATACAATTAATAGTGACACCAATTCATACATGCGCTCTCAAAATTGTTGCACTTCGTTCTGTATTAGCAGCGCATAATTGCATAGTTTGCGTAATTTCAGAATGATGAATTGAGTGAAAAGTTACTTTTATTAATCCTTATTTACTCCTTTGTGTGGATTTCCACACATATGAGATTTCTATGCAATTTGCACTATACTAATGATTTTTAGAGTAAAAGTTATATTTTATTAATTAAAAATTAAGATAGAACAATTTCTACTAATTCTATTTGTATTTATGATTATTGTTATGCAGGAACCCATGCGTTGCCTACAGACAACTAATACTTACGGCTGCCCCGCTCTTCGCGAGATACCGTTACGTTCACTGTTTGTAGGTTAACATAGATTACCAGACACAATATGTGTAGTATTACTTAAAAATAGTTACAATTAAAAGAAAAAAAGAACATTTATAATTTAACTAACTAATATTAATTAACATTTAATTTAAATATAAATTTGGTAGGTCTGCTGGTCGAATTCTTTTAAGTCGGCGTCTTGTTGTCAGCTCCAGAAAGGGTATGTTGTTCAATTCGACGTTGGAGTGAGCCATTAGTCGAATGTGATTCATGCTGCTAAGTTTTGTTATCTCCTCCTTGATAGTTGGAATCTTGAGATCTCGGTGAATGTCTGCATTAGAAATAAATCTGAAACATTGATTGAGTTCGGGTAATCGCCTTTTTTCTCACACACTCTATTGTTGTTCTCACTCTCGCACTCTCGATGTGTTGTGTATAAGTTTTCATATGTGTATTGCTATAAACTACAGACTCGACATAATCAGACTAGCTCTATTATCTATGAATAAATATGAAAGCCCATATGTGTGGAAATTCACACATAAGGGTCAGATTCTGAAGTTTTTTAATATTTCGGTACCTATAAATTGTATTGCCTCCGAAAATGTGTTTTTTGAATGTAATTGATCTGAGAGGAATTGTCTAAAAGTTTCTAAACATCGGTCGAAAAATAATTGAAAAAAATTTAAAAACAAATTCGTTTTGTGTGATTTTCTACACAAAGAGTAAATATGAATTAAATATCTACTTTCTTCCTTATTGCGCAAGGATTTTTTAAATAACATTTTAATACTACAGTGCAGACAGCGTATCTATTATATGGTTTAAATGCTTTCATCTATTTTTAGCGTCGCAATGATCGCGAGCAAATCCGTAAACGATTGGCAATGGAAGCTGAATTCAATCGCACAGAGATGGAGGTTGATAATAGAAAATCTAAAATACACACACACTTTCTTCAAGGTAAGAAACTTGGAAAGGTTGTTTTAAAATAAAGAGTAATATAATATATTTATAGATGCAAAAATTGGGCCAAATGATGATATATCATCAGATACGGAAAGTCATAGTTCAGATTCAGAAACATGTCCAAAACTATCGAAAGGTGTACGTAATAATTTATCAATGACAACTAGTTCACAGACTATTAATAAACCATCAGTTATTTCTCGCAATGGTTTAATGTTTAACAATGAATCCTGTGGAAAATTTCAACTTGTGCGTTGCGACAATAATAATCAAAACTTTGAGTTTTTTACAAATCAGTCTATATTTCAAATCGAAACTCGAATGGCTTTGGCTCAATCGGCCGAAGTGGCTCACATGCAGTTTAAGGTAATACTTTTATTAAGTCATAAGAAAACATAACCATTTATATAGTGTCTCTAAAGTAATTTACAACTTGGAATAAACTTGGATTATTATAATTAAAATTATTTTCGATATGAATTACGCTTTAGTAATCATTTCTTCCGATTAGTATTTAAGTATTTTAAATAGTTTCAAGCAAATGTACAACGAAATTTTTTACTTTTATATAACTATAGCACTGTTCAGACGATAGAATATATTATACACTCTCATCACAATGCATTGAAAATAGTTTCAAATATGTACAAATTTTAACTAAATGTGACAGCAAACTCAACGAAAATAGGTTTTACTGCCAGATAACTGGCACTGTTTGAACTGAGCTTAAGGCTTTAATATTAGAAATATAAAGTTTTATATACTTAATTGGTAAAATGTATTATTATATTGGTGATATGAACCAGTTTAGAAAATATGAAAGTTTTAAACAATAAACGATAAATGAATATGTTACATAAAGCCATTCCTAACTATAATATGATTTTTACTTACATTAAAGCGTGCCTATATTGAAATTGCGGTAGCGAAAAGCAAGTAACTGCTTATATCCGAAGAAGGAGGGATTTATGACCATGTAATGTTTATATTGAAATCACAGAATGAAACTTTAGCACATGTAAACTCAGAAGCCATATTGGAAATGCAATTATTAGAGATGATCATCGCGAATGAAACAAAGTTGCTACAGAATAATTTAGAATAAGCCATGATTTTGTAAAAACAATGTCGCCACCAGTCTTAGATGAGCTATAAGTTAATTTTTTAGCCTTCACAAATTTTTATAATAAATAAGGCAAGAAAGCAAATTTAGTTTTTACTAGCTGAGAGGACAGTATCGAGAAGTGACACCGTAACAACCACTGTTGTTACGAAGAGCAGCGTTTTCCACTTCGAGCAAGAGACAATAGTCGCGGGGTGGTGTAAAGAATGACCGAAACTTTTGAGTAGTTGAAATGTACTGATTTATTAAATTCATATAATACTTAAACTAGCCTAGCATCGCAGCAGCGAATGCGACATAAAGTAATAATGCAAAAGAGAGCAAATGTTCAAGAATGCAACAACAATGATATAGAGTTATTATGAAGTTACCGTATTAGAAATTATACATTGGAAAGCAATATTCATTTTACATAAATCTACAAGTTTTCATGGTTTAGAATTGCTAATGTTGAATATGCGCTCCAACATCCCGGCCCCTTTGAAAGTACCATCTTTCAACATAATGGTAAAATAGCCATTGACAGCCAGACAAATGAAGACTGCAATGTAGGTCTTGTATGGACTTTTCCCACGTATACGCAAATACATATTTACCGGTCCACAAAAGTCAACGCCACAGCGCGCAAATGGCCTTGCAGGCATCAACCTTTCCACTGGAAGACTACCCATTAATTGTTGTACTAGTTTCGGCTTGTACCGTATGCAATGCACGCACGATCTGACAACTCGACGTGCTAAATCTCTCTTCGAGACGCACGAGAGATACTAAAGCCTTGGCTCCGGCGTGATAATTTTTACGATGAATATAGCGAATATAGTGAAGTACAAATTCCGATTTATTTGGCAGCAAAATTGAATGTTTTTGGCTTTCTGGTATATGCGCCAAATTCAGCCTACCACCCACCTTGAGCAAGGTGAATCCGCTACAGCTGTCCAAAAAAGGGTTAAGATACTTGATTTGACTACGAATAGAAGTACCTGATTTCAATTGATGAATTTCTTCTGCGAAGTAAACTTGTTGCAAGTTCCAAACAATGCAGTGTAGAGCGTTTCGTAGTTCTCGAGGCGAAGGTGAACTGGTATCAAACCTTCCTGCATTAAGTAGCTTGTGATAAAAACGAAACATCCAAGCAACCGTCCGCAAACAACGAGTGTGAGAACTAATGCTATTTACTGTGTCGACTATGTAGTTATGCTCCACTGTAACCTTAAAGAATGCCTTTCGTTTCTCCTTGTTAACTGCATCCAAATCAATGTCATCAAACTTGTTTGAAGGCCATTGAAGCTCGTCGGTGATGATGGTCCAGTAACCCAAATAGAAGTCTGCTATTCCTATGTAGTGCAACCTCTCGATACGATGTCTGCTGGGTTCAATTGCGTTGGTACAATTAGTTGTCAAATCTTGAATGTCGGATACTCTATTTCCAACAAAGGTCGATAAAGTTGCAGAGTGCTGGCGTAACCAGTGCAGCACAATCTATGAATCGCACCAGAAGTACGAAGTTACTGGTCGACTCTCGAAAATGGATTTGATTTTTGAATAAAGTAGTGGAAGTAAATGTGCACCACATAGCTCGAGTTTTGGTAATGATATTTTCCTTGTTGGTGCCACCCTTGACCTTTCACGTGAGAAGTTGTACAGCTACGTTTCCATCTGCATTGATTGTTCGCACGTAGATGCAACATCCATAAGCGCGTATAGATGCATCACAGAAGCCATGTAACTGTATGTCTACAGCGCGATACTGTAAACAATAGCGAGGTACGCTGAGCGACGATAACGAAGACAACGAATCCAAATAATTATTCCATAGGTGATGCAAGTTTTGTGGTACAGCTTCATCCCAATTTAGTCGAGGTAACCATAATTCTTGCATAGTTATTTTTGCGACTACGATGAGTGGTGACAATAGACCTAGCGGATCAGATAGAGACGATGCTGTAGATAGTATTATGCGTTTTGTTACCATCTCATCATATTGTGGGCGCTTAAACGAAAATAGAAATGTATCTATTGTCTATGTTCAAATTTTTAACCGACTGATCGTCCATAAAATCAGGATGATTAGAATGCCATTTAGCTAATTCGAATTTCCCTGTAGCAAGTATTTCGACAACTTCCCTTCTCATTCTAGCAAGCAACTCCAAGTCGTCAGCACCACTTAGAAAATCGTTCACATAAAACGATGATTTAATAGCCTCGGCCCCAATGGCGAAGTTATTTCTATGTTGATCAGCTAAGTACATCAAACTGCGTACAGCTAAAATGGCGCAGCCGCTGTACCATAAGTAATGGTGTTCAGCTGGTATGTACGTAGTTGTTCTTCCGACGAATTCGTCCAAACAATGTACTGATATTGACGATCATTTGTATCAACAAGTACTTGCCTGTACATTTTAATGACATCCGCAGTAATTGCATAACGATGCAGGCGAAAGCGATAATTATGTAGAGTTCGTTCTGCAATTTCGGACCCACCAAGAGCAGATCGTTCAGCGATTGTTGTGATGTAGTCTGGCATGATGCGTCGAATACCACTCTCAATTTAGTAGATGTGCTGTTGGGCTTCAACACGCAGTGGTGCGGAATATAGTAGTGTGGAACTCCAAGATTATGTGCAGGTACCAAAGTCATATGATTTAGCTTCTCGTATTCAGCCATGAACGCGACGTATTCATTTTTTAGATCAGGGGAACGATTTAGACGACGTTCAACTGATTTGAACCTACTACATGCAGTTTCATACGAAGCTCCCAACGAATTTGGTTTGTCCTTGAATGGCAGACAAACTACGATTCTCCCATCAGGATTACGACGAACAGTTTTACAAAATATTTCTTCACAGCTACGATGTTCCGATGTAAATTTGTCAGCAGGCTTATGAACATCTTCAAGTTTCCATAGACTTTCCAAGTTATTGCTAAGTGCGTTTTCGCAGGATATCACGTACGACGATGTTGAACCATTAACTGAGTGTTGTAGCGTCCAGAAACAACCCATCCGAGAAATGTTTTTTGAAGGATTGGCATGTTAGATCCAAGTTTGATCTGACCAATTGCCAAGATGTTGAAGAATGTCTCAGCACCGATCAGCAAATCGATACGACGAGATTTATAAAACTTTTCATCCGCAAGAGGAGTGTGCTGAGGCAACTTCCATGAAGACGAATCGATTTCAGACTCAGGTTGATATGCAATATGAGATGTGACACAAAATTGTAGCGGCATCTCGAAGGCAGTAGTGCGTGACTTTATTGTTGTAGACGTACGATGCCTAGTGTTTGTGAGCGTCTCGCCAATACTGCTCATTTGCATGTGATGTTTTTCTCTAGAAAGACGAAGATTTTGAGAAAATTCCTCAGTAATAAAATTTACCTGAGAGCATGAGTCGAGTAGTGCACGACCCATCTTGTAGCAGCCAGTAGAGTCTCGAACCAGTACTATTGCAGTTGCCAAGATGATTTGTTCAGACGAAGCATTTGTATGTGTGTGAACTGCAACATTTTTCGAGGCTTGCGGTGATATGTGATCCGATGTAGGCACCAACGATTGTGATGGAACCACTAACGAAGGGGTTCTCACAGTACCTTCAATCCGATCACGATGAAGCAAAGTGTGATGAGATCGAGCGCAGCTACGACATTTATAGCTAGACGAACAATTGTTCATATGATGTCCTCTAGCAAGGCAATTTATGCAAAGACCATTTTTATTTACATAATCAAAACGTTGATTAACTTTCATTGATTTGAATTGAGTGCAGTTTGGTAGTTTGTGACCAAAGCTGGAACAGAGCGTACACGATGTACTAGCACAACTAAATGTATAGCCCTGATGTTGCAATTGGTTGCGAGATTTACTGCAGTTAGCTGGACGTGGTACATTTGAAGTAGAATCAGTATTAGTAATAGTATTAAGGAACTGGCATTGAAGTTCCAAAACTCTAGTGCAGTCGTCCCAAGACGGTAATGCTTTAAGGTCAAGCGATTCATTCCATTTGGTCCTAGTTTGAGCATCTGAGCATCCCAGTGATTGCAGTGAGCTATATATTGCAGATGCATTATCGACTAGACTACGTAGTTGTGCAAAATTCGGCTTGTTTATTGTCGGCAAATTGAAAAATGATGCGATATTTTCCAAAAATATGAGTGTAGAATTATCATATCTAGCCTTCAGTCTGTCTAATGCCTTATAGACAATTTATCAAATGATTAAACTTCTCGATATTGGATAGCCCATGCTCACGATCTATAATTTGATTAAACGATAAGATAAAGTTCTTAAAATCAGAATACTTTCCGTCAAATGTCGGCAGTGCTAGCCTTGGTAGTTTAGAAGAAGTAGTCGACAACGAATATGATGGCTCAGCGAGGGTACTATGATGTATATCGTCTCCAATGTGCTTCTTGATGGCAACCTTTACGCTGATGTAAACATCTTCCAAATCACCGCGTTGGTTATCATCAGGATCCAGCTTCTCAATGTTAGTTTGAATCGTCAACAATTGCTTAAAATATGCTTCCAAATCCCCAAGTCGATTGAGTGCAAAATTGAACGACAATCCACTCACCAATTACAATAACAAATGTCCAAACTATAAATCCAAAATGCAGCAACGATCACAGTTGTTTATGCAAACAACAACAACAAAGCATACGTGCAAACGTCAGTAGGCGATAACGACGATACGCGATAGCGGCAATATGCAGAGCGACGATAGGCAGTAACGCAATAGGCAGCAAATTGATAGCAGCGACGAAATGCAGCAGCCACGATAGGTAGCAGAGACGGTAGGTAGAAACGATGATAGGCAGCAGCGAGAGATTCCAACTCAGTAATAATTATTCTATTTCTTGTGAGGAGTCTTTCGTACAGAATACCTGTATCGATTTGTTTTTCGTTTGAATGACGTATGAGTCTGTTTACTGCTTCTGTTAGTTCATTAATTTGACTCTGAGTTCTTGAATTTATTTCTATCTGTCTGTTGGCCGAATTTATTAGCTCTTGTTGTCCGAATTTTAGTCCTTCGAAGTCGTCAAGGTCCGGAGTCCCTGCGACCACCTTAAGAGCAGTGCCCAAAAAGTTTTGAAAATCTATGGTGTATGTCCAGTGTTGTCAGTAAGCTTTTTAAGTCCGAGTCCAGTAGTTGCTTCATGTGGGATTGAGGAAAGTGGGTCATAAGTCCTTCTTAGTCTTTGGTTATTTCCAAGAACGTGGTCAAGTTTGTGGAGTGTTGTAGGTAGTCAAAGTCCTGCCAGAGAGTCACGTCACCGTCTATTATCGGAATGTAGTCGGAGTAAGTATAATCTGTCAATTTCATAGTCACAGTCCGAATGAAGAACAGCGTTATAATCCTACAAATATTAAAATTTTTTTTTTTTTTTGTGAGGATGGCTACCCTTAGGTTGTCCCTATGGACCACCCTCCCTTTAATCAAGACAGTGGTTCCTAAATCTGCCTGCACTTTGTTTTCAACATATAAAGGGGTTAGTTTGTCGTCTGTTTCTTTTATTAGATTTTATTAAAACCCGTTCTCCTAAGTCAAAGACCCTGTTCTGTCGAGATGGGTTATTCCTCTCTAGTAGCTGTTGTTGAGCCTTACTGATTTTTTCTTGACCTCAGTTGCTGTCTCAGGCGATTAATCCGAGATTACGTCCTTAGGTTTCCTGTTAGTCACAGAGTGGATTGTTCGATTATATTCCACAGTGGCCAATAGTATAAGATCGATTGTGTCATCAATCTTCCTTTCTAACTTGATACACCTGGCGATTTCTAAAAGAGTGCTATGGAAACGCTCAACTTGACCGTTTGAGGTGCTGTGCAGTGGGGGTGCGTTGGCAACATTAACACCAAATTGGTTCTTTAGTAAAGACGTGATTGTTTCTGAGTTAAAAAAAGCCTCATTGTCACAATAGATAACTTTTGTGTTTGAGAAAATGTTCATCAATTGAATGATTGGTCCTTTTACATCTATGATTGTCCGCGATGATATTGGCTGAACTATTGCAAATTTAGAAAACTTGTCAAGAAAAAGTATTTTTTATCAGTAAAAAAAATGTCTATATGGAGCATTTCGCCCACACGGGATGGTATTGGTGCAACACCAATTTCCTGCTTCTTCGGATGCCTATTATATTTGGTCTTTATGCAGATCCTGCAATTTGAAATGATCTCATTTGCCAATTTCGTCATTTTTGGGAAGTAATAGTCGCAGAGAATTTGTTTAACATTCTCCTGCGCAGCTCTGTGAGCACGGTTATGTTCAGTATTAGTTATTTCGGCCTGCTCGTTTTTGTCAAAAACGTCGAGTACCATATTTCTACAATGCCAAAACTTTGTTGATGGAAAACATTCAACCAGTTCATGCTGGATGCAGGCCAGTGTTGGCAACTCGCAGTGTATTGCATTTACCACGTTCGGGTTAACGGCATGTTTTACATCATTGATAAGTGTCTCTTTGTTCGTGAATTGAATCAGGTGACGTGTTTTTTCTTTAAAAATAAGGAAATCACGCTTCAATCCGAAGCGCGCCTCCTCTAAAACTATTTGATTTCGGAAACAATTGACCGGTTTATCCGACGTTTCAATCGTATAAGACAAAGATTCTTCACTATGTGCAGTGCCTAGATCGGAACGTGCTTCCTGTTCTAGTGCGTGGATATTCTGACGAGACAACGCATCGGCAACAAAATTTTCTTTGCCGGGCTTATAAAATATTTTAGCGTTGTGCTCATCGACAAAACCTTTCCAGCGTTTTAATTTAGCGTTTGGGTTTCGGTCTGACACCGTAAACTTTAATGGTTGGTGGTTAGTAAAAATATTCAGATTTCTAAAACCATACAAATAATTTCTTAGGTTCTTTAGAGCCCAAACGATGGCCAACAGTTCGCGTTCATTTGTTGCGAAATTAAGTTCCCTATCTTTTATGGTTCTGGAAATCATGGTGATTGGTTTGCCGTTTTGAGACAGAACCGCACCTAAACCAATGGATGAAGCATCCGTCGTTAGGTCGAATGGTTTCCTAAAATCTGGGTACAATAGTATCACATCTTCTGATGTCAATACCCGTTTCAATTTATCAAAAAGCTCTTACTTGGTCGTTATCGAGAGTTATCTTTATTTTTTTGGATTGACCAGCACTAACCTTGCCGTATTCACCCTTTAGGATGTCAGTTAAAGGTTTTGCTATCGAAGCGAAGTCTTTTATAAAACATCGATAATAGCTTACTTACTCAAATGGCCGTTAACCGTCTGCTGGTCATGGCCGCGTCCAGGAAAGCGCGCCAGCCTCCATAATCCTGTGCGCGCTGGCGCCAGTCGTTCTGAATGCCAAGTACGGAGAGATCTCTCCATACCTGGTCATTCCATCGAGTGCCCGGTCGTCCTCTATGTCGGCGTCCACCAATCAAGTTTGGGCCCCCCATGTAAACCATGCGTGCTGGAGCTCCTTCGTCCATTCGAATGAGGTGCCCAGCCCAGTGCAGCCGCTGGAATTTTATGCGCTGGACTATGTCAACCTCATCGTCCGACTCAATCACGGTCCATGCCTCTGCGCCATACAGCAGGACCGGGAGTATCAGCGTCTTATATATCTTTATTTTCGTCCGTCGAGGGAGGGCTTTACTTTTCTCATTTGCTTGCTGAGCCCAAAAAAGCATCGGTTTGCAAGCGTGATTCTTCGCCTGATCTCCTGACGCTGACGTTGTTGATGCTGGTGATCTCTGTTTCGAGATAGACAAAGTTTTCTACAACACTGAAGTTGAAATTCTCCATCGTCACTGACCGTCCAAGACGCATTGACGGAGTGCGAGAAGACACCAAGTACTTCTCTTGTCCTCGTTCACCGCTAGACCCATGAGTCGAGACTGTTTTTCAATCTCCGAGAACGGCTTGCTGACTCGCCGTTCCTGCGTGCCGATGATATCGATGTCATCGGCGTAAGCGAGCAGCATCACTTCCTTTTGCAAGATCGAGCACGACATACTTTGTATGTACGGGTACTGGCGTAGGATGTATTCCATCAGGAGATTGAAAAAATCGCTCGACAGAACATCGCCCTGCCTGAAACCTCCCTTGGTAACAAAGGGGTCGGAGAGGTTTTTCCCCACCCTGACAACGCTTTGTGTGTTAGATAGCGTCGCCATGCAAAGACGGACAATCTTTGTCGGGAGACCTAGTGCAGACAGAGCGTCGAAGAACTTCGCTCTTATCGGCGTGTCGAAAGCGGCTTTGTAATCGACAAATAGGTGGTGAGTGTCTTTGTTGAACTCACGGGTCTTTTCCAGGATTTGGCGTAATGTGAATATTTGGTCACTGGGTCGACCTTTTTGGTCTGAAGCCACTCTGATATCGTCCTATCAGTGAGTCGGTATATGGCTTCAGCCTATTACACAATACGCTCGACAGAGTCTTATATCCAATGGAAAGGAGACTTATTCCGCGGTAGTTGGCGCAAACAGCGGGGTCTCCTTTCTTAAAGATAGGACAGAGAACATTGAGATTCCAGTCATTGGGTATGCGTTCACCGGGCCATATCTTGCATAGAAGCTGGTGCATACTCCTAACCAACTCTTCGCAGCCGGTCTTAAATAACTCAGCTGGCAGCCCATCAGAGCCTGCCGTTTTGTTATTTTTCAGCTTTTTAACAACTGAATCGACCTCGTCATAGTCCGGTGGCTCTACAATAGTGCCATCATTAACTGGTGGTTCTCTCTATCGGCGGTATTGTGCGCTTCATCGCCTCCGAGTAGGTTGGAGAAATGACTCCTCCATAATCTCAGTGATTCCTGTTCATCCGTTACCAGATCTCCATTCTCATCCTTACAGAAAGTTACTCCGGGCTTAAAACCTTCAGTCAGACGCTTGACCTTTTGGTAGAATTTTCGAGCTTCATTTCTGTTACGTAACATCTCAACATCCTCAAACTCCCGCCTTTCTTGCTCCTTTTTCTTGCGACACTTCTCGTGTCGCAAGTGATTCCTGTTCATCCGTTACCAGATCTCCATTCTCATCCTTACAGAAAGTTACTCCGGGCTTAAAACCTTCAGTCAGACGCTTGACCTTTTGGTAGAATTTTCGAGCTTCATTTCTGTTACGTAACATCTCAACATCCTCAAACTCCCGCCTTTCTTGCTCCTTTTTCTTGCGACACTTCTCGTCGTACTAAGAATTCTTCACAGGTTTTGTATAACCAATGACATCCTTGGCAGCCCTATCCATGGAGCGGGTGATCTGTGTCCACTGATCACATATATCACGAGAAATCGGAGAGGTTTCCCGGAGCAGTCGGGAGAGTGTGTTTGAGAAGGCTGTGGCGGTCTGCTCTGATTGCAGCTTGCCGACTTCTAGCTTTCGTTGCATGTTGGAACGTGCAGCGTGCACTACGCTGAGCCTAGTGCGTACCATGGCTGCGACAAGATAGTGGTCCGAGTCAATGTTGGGACCACGTAACCTTCGCACGTCCAACACGCTCGATGCGTGCCTTCCGTCAATCAGAACATGATCAATTTGGTTGCGTGTTTTTTGATCAGGACTAAGCCATGTAGCTTTGTGGATGTTAAGATGTTGAAATCTGGTACTACTAACTACCATGTTCCGATCTGCGGCGAAATCGATTAGCCTCTCTCCATTATTGGAGGTAGTGTCGTGAAGGCTAAATTTTCCGACGGTTGGGCCAAAGATTCCTTCCTTCCCAATCTTGGCGTTGAAATCGCCAAGCACGATTTTGACATCGTGTTTGGGACAGCGCTCGTACAGGCGTTCCAAGCGCTCATAGAACTCATCTTTAGCATCGTCGTCTTTCGTCTTTCTCTTCCGTCGGGCGTGCGCACAAATCAGGCTAATATAAAAATATTTAGCCTTAATGTGTAACGCGGCTAGACGCTCGTCAACAGGTGTGAACCTAGAGACGAGGCCACGTAGTTTCCTACTCACCACGAAACTACATCCAAATTCGTGCTTACTCGCATGGCAGCTGTAGTAGATGTCACAGGATGCTTTTTTAGAGCAACCCTGCCCTATCCATCGGATTTCTTGGATTTCGGTGATGTCAGCCTTACACTTTTCGAGGACATCAACCAGCTGGATATTTGCTCGATAATAGCTTGCTAGACCCAAAAATGATCTGACATTAAATAAAGTTGCCGGCTGAGCATAGTTACGTATCGCATCTATTTTACTATTGCTTGTCGTAATGCCGCCACCGGATACCACGAAGCCTAGATATTCTACACTTTCCTTAAAAAAATGTGACTTCTCGCGGGAGACTCTCATGTTTGCTTCGAACAATTTTTGCAAGACCCATGCGACGTGCTCAACATGTTCCTGTATGTTCTCTGAGAAAATGATATGATTATATCGACATAGACATAACAAAACTTTCCTTTCTGCTCCCTCAGCACATCATCAATGGCTCTTTGAAAAATGCTGGGTGCATTCTTTAGACCAAAAGAGAGCCGACAAAATTCGTACTTGCCATTTCCAACAGAAAAAGCGGTCTTTTCTCTATCTTTTTCCGATAGTAATATCTGATGGAAACCTGACCTCAGGTCAAGTGTTGTAAAACACTTCGCCTTTCCCAGGTTCGAAAGTATCACTGGGACGTTAGGTATAGGGTATTTGTCATCTACCGTTTTTTCATTCAGTTTCCTGAAATCTATAACGAGCCGTTTTTTTATGTTGCCGTGCTCATCTGTCCCTTTCTTATCGACAACCCAAATAGGGTTATTATAGGGGGATCTGGATAGTCGAATTACACCATTCTTTAGTAAATCACGGATTTCTTCGTTTTCGAAATCGGCGACACCCGTATGGTATGGATACAGTTTTGAGTAAATAGGATTGTCACATTCGGTGCGAATAGTGGCAATAATATTTGTGTTAAACGGGAGAGTGGTTCGTTTGGGTCCGCAAAGACTCCTAGCAACCTTTTCATTATGCTGTGAAATCTCTTACTTATTATTTCGGGCACTTTTATGTCCTGAATGTGTGTGAAGTTTACATCCGCACATTTTCGAAATTCTATAGGTTTACTTCCTATATTAGTTTTAACGATTTTTTTTACAAAATCTAGTGTAGCCCCTGCCTGCGTTAGCAGATCAAGGCCAATTATTCCATCGAATGTGGAAAGTGTTGGTAATATAAAAAATGGGCTGTTTGTCCCGAATAAATTTAAAATGCATTTATTTTTAATAACCTCAACACCGTGAATTGACGTGGTTGATAATGGGTTTTCCACAAGGACCACATGTCTCAATTCCTTGAGAGGTTTTATGTAGTTTTTGGAGGCCCCTGTGTCAATGAGCAGTTTTATTTCCCTTCCTCCTAATGTCCTGGATACCCAGAGGAGGAGGGATTTGGTCCTAAAAAATTAAGCTCATTAGACTCTATGTCTTCCACATGATCTTCAGCCTGTTCTTGATATGCGAACTCGGAGGGAGAGTCGTTTACCTCTTGATTTAAAAAGTTAATGCGTTGTATTTTTGCACCGCTATATCGGTCAGAATTTGCGGGGCGCTTCTGTTGTTGTGAATTTTGCTGAGAACCCTTTGATCTGTAGTATTGACTCTGATTATTATTGAGCCTGTAGTTTGTAAGTTGCCTTAAGTTAGAAAATTAAGGGTCAACTTCCATAGGTTGAACCGGTTGTTGGTATTGAGGAGGCCTATAATTATTTGGAGCCCCATTGCTATTTTCGGGTTTGTTTCCAGACACTTCACGTTTTGTGAAATGCGGGTTTTTCGCCTGTGATCGGTCCTGATTGTTTCTACCCCCTCTCTTGGTTACTCAAGCAGTGTCGTGTCCCCCTGGCTTAAGGTGGACATCTCTTGTTCAATCAGATAAGCAGGTCGTTTATCTGCATATGTAAAATCTAATCGAGCTATAATAGCTCTGAAATTTAAAACTGTGTTAAAGGATGGCAGAGCCATGTCGGCTGATCCTTTAATTTTATTCCTAATTGTGGCCACCGCTTGGTAATGCCTGGAACTGCCATCATAGTTCTGGAAAAGCTTATAAGCAGTATGTGCTGCCTGCCTCCAGGATACATAAGCTTCCTGTCTTCCGTCAAAGTCTGGAAGCGACTTCACAATATAAAGGGACTCTTCGCATATTGCGCCAGACCTAATTGTTACGTCTTGAAAAATTTCTATCTCAGTGGCAGTGACATCTAAGCTATTTATTCTGCTTTTTATTTGGCTTAACTCGAGGTCAAAACACCGTTTCTGCTCTGCAAGAGCCGAACTGACGGCAGCCTGAACTACTAACCTCAACTGCTCTTCCGTTAAAGCCATTTTTCCTGTTTCTATATTTATCTTTTTGAATTCCTATGACAAATCTTCGATTATGTCCTCACTCATTCAAACATAGAATTTTTTGGAGTGGAATCTCTTTACAAATGTGTCACAATAGTTAGTAATTATTAATAATATTTCTTATTTTTCTTTAAAACCAAAAAAACTATTTTATTTTTTCTTTACAACTAAGCTTGCGCTCAACTCACGATTTCATAATTTTTTTTTAAATTATTTATTGTTAGTTAGCTGCTTGCTGTCGTCACGTTGTGTAGGTCGTGGTCTTCCTTCTTTTAAAGCTGCCCAAGCAGATTCGTTGCTTGGTGACGTTTTTTTTTTTTTTTTGCTTAGTTCGTAGTGATAGCTTTTTTTTGTTCCACTCGTTAGTTTTTTGCACAATTTTTGATAGTTTTTTTTTTGTTTCACTCGACAGTTTTTTGCGCAATTTTTGATACCTTTTTTTTGTTTCACTCGATAGTTTTTTGCACAATTTTTGATATTTTTTTTTTTTTTTTTACCACACACGTGGGCGCCAATTAATGTTTTGCTGGTTTCACGCGTTAGCGTGGATTCTTTTTTAAAGTATTATTATTTACGCGAGCTAGCGCGGAGTCGATGGTTCATAAATAACTGACGCGTTGGCTGATCTTGTTATATTTTTATTGAGTGCCAAATTCGAACTAAAGCTAAACATTGAATTCACTTAGAATTAAACCTAGCTTTATGATGGTGCCTTTCGAAGATGTGCTGACTTGCGAAACGGGCGGATATGCTGACGCTTGTTGTTGTTGTTGTTCTTGCGCGCTCGACGTCGATGACCCGTCGTTGCTGCATATTAATGCCTGGCTTGCAGCTCGTGCAAAGTATTGTATTTCTGCTTACACTGCAGCGTTGGACTTATGCTGACAATTTCATTGTTTCATTGTCGCTTACGTTAACTTGTACAAGCATGTTTATCATGTAAAATGACCACTAAGCCTACTAAAAATTCATTACTAACATATTTTGGGTCACTAAATAACTTTACATTTTTCATAATTGTATATGTGTCATTGTGGAGAATTTCATGTACGTTGCTTGGTGTTTCGAAATTTCAAATTTTGGTTTTATTTGGTTTCGGTCATATTTTACCAATAGGCAACTTTGGCAATTGTTAATTACCCTACAAATATATACCAATAGTTTTGGGTAGTATATTTTGTATTTTAAATTTTGAAATGTCTCTGAAATGCCGGAGTTAACTCCTCTTCTGAAGTTATAGCCAATGCCCTATATACGCATTTAAAAAATTTTAATGTTGTGCTATTTCCATACAATCTGCCAATATTTTCCTGCACAATATTGTATAGTCTGTCGTTTAATTCCAAGTATATTCCAACTACTCCTTTGAGTATTTGAGAAGATAGAAAATTAGCACAATTTGTCAAATCTGCTCCTTCAATATACAGAATTTTGTTTCCATATTAATTCGTGGGTATTTTGTTTATTTTTGACTATAATGATTTGTGTTTTATATTTATTTACTTACTATAGATTCTTTACTTATTTATTTACTAAAGTTATTTATTTACTAAGTTTCTTTTAGCTTTTATATAGTCTAACAGATTTTCTTCTGCAGAATGTATAGTATAGCCAACGTCTCATTATTAGACTCATTTATCTGTCTCTTCTTCATTGCTCTTCCTCTTCCGAACTAGTGATTTCATTTGCTGTGTTTTCTGTTCTTGATAGAAAATCGGAAACCATGTTTTGTTTCCCTGCTAAATAATCCATTCTGTAGCTGAATAATTTCTTTTGTGTTTGTTTAACGTTCTTGACGCATAACAAATCTCAAAACTCTTATCAAAATTAGGATATTGCAAAATTGGATGTTTTATAATGATTTCCTTTATTTGTCGAAAGCATTTACGTAATTTGGGTCATATCCGTTTATTTCATTCTCCTCTCTGAGCGCGGCTATCATGGGATTAGCTATATATATTTTCTATAATAACCCGTAACACCCAGAAAACGTCTTAATTGTGTTTCCGTTTTAGAAACATTTAAGGTCTTTATTACCTCAATTTTGTCTGGGTTTGGTTTCATTCCTTCCTTGGTCAAAATGTGACCCAAGAGGGAGTTTCTCTTCTCATGAAACTAGATTTATCGCTTTGTATTTTTAAGTTATTTTTATGAAGAACATAGAATATTTCTCTTATATTCTGGATATGTTATTGTAATAACACACTGAATATTAATATGTCGTCTAAATATACCACACAGGTTTTATTTATATATTCTCTTAATATATCGCTTATCAGCCTTTGAAATGTGGCCGGAGCGTTTTTTAGCCCAAATGGCAGTCTCACAAATTCATATAGTCCGTGAGGTGTTGCGAAGGCCGTCTTATGACGATCCTTTTTTTTTGTTTACTAAAATTTGAATAGCCTGAAATAGCCTTTTGCCAAATCAGTTGAGGAAAAATACTGTGGTTTTCCCAATTTGTCCAAGGTCGAATCAATCTTTGGTAGAGGAAACATGTCATCCAAAGTGACTTCATTTAATTTCCTGTAATCTATTACAATCCTGTACTTTTGTTTTCCCGAATTATCGACTTTTTTCGGAATGACAATCAACGGACTGGTATATCGGAATCTACTTTTTTGTATGATCCCTTGATTTTCCATCTCGCCAATTTGTCTTCTAACCTCCTGTTTATATTTTTGGGGGTATCTATAAACTTTAGCATTTATTTGTTGATCTGTGGTAGTTCCTATTTCATGCTCAATGACATGTGTGTGTGTTTATTGGCCACCATCTTTATAAGATAGGTTTGAAATTTCTTTAACACTTTTATTAATTCGTTTTTTTTCTTATTTAAGTGATCTAGGTTTATAGTCAAACCAATGGGTTTTACATTAGAAACTACTTCTAACACTTTTAACCTATCAAAAGAATGTTTTTGAAATTTTATTTTTGTGTTTTTCAAACCAAGTTGATTATTCATAAAATCAACTGTTGCTTCTATATTATTTAGAATAGCAGTATCAATTATAAACTAGTAACTTCTATTCACCGGGAAAGTAGTGACTTTCCACCTGATCATAGTTTGTTTTGGCAGCTTAAATTCTTTAGGAGTGGGGTTATGTACCCCCTCATTGAATTGATCTAATTTGTTTATAGTTGAAAATGGTATCGGAACGTAGAGTACAGTAAGTCTTTGTGTGGCCAAACTCCTGACAGTTGGTGCATTGGACCGGGTTATTCCGCGGTTCTTCTACAGAAATTCTGCGGTGCAGCAGGTATTTTAGATTGTAGATTGGGTGTACCTCATTTTTTTTTTTGAGTGGCCTATTTTCGGGTTCCAGCTCTACTTTTAAACATGGGCTGCGGAAATTTGGTTTTTATTAATTATATTTATGGCTATTTTTGGGTTAAAGTCATTTTCTTTTAGTGCGTTTACCACTTTGCTTGGAGAGACAGTTGGTTCAATGTCTTTGAGCATTTGCTATTATGTTTACAATATTGTTAGAGCTTTGCTCACGGACATATATTGGCGTTGGTTTGACACTCGCTTTTGTAGCCCCTTCATCTGCCCTGTTTTGTGCATTGGATGTATTTTTGCTTAAAATTGAGAATCTGTTGCGACTAAGTGGCGATTCGGTTTCGCTTTCATTATTTCGTCGATTCAGCTTAGGTTTATTCCCTTTATTCGACATTTGTGGGCTCAGCTTTCGCTTTATTTAAATGAAGTGATCTAAGCCTGTCTGTATCGCTGGAGTTTTTGAGTTGTTCTTTTGCTGCAGTCCGCTTTGAGATTGCGGTAAATTATTATTTTTGAAGGTGTTGTGGCTGTAGTTGTTGTTGTGTTTGTTAATGTTGCGACTGTTGCTGTTGCAATAGCCGGAGACACATAAGTGATTGTTTGTGTGCTCGCAGCATTGGGAAGAGAACAATTGAAAATATTTTCATTTAAGAGGGTGGGTGTTGGACACTCTTCAGCCCAGGTGAGTGGCCGTGTTGGGCCGTGAGTAGAGAGCGTAAGCTTTTGCTGCGTTGGCATTGTTCATTACATTGGTCGCAATACATCAACAATGCTAGTAGGGGGGACTGAAGTGGAAGCAGTGGATTTTAATACTCCGTTAAGTTTAGAGCTTGTACTCACCGCGATATCCATGTGGATATTGATGTTAGCTGTTTTATTGCTTTTGTTTTGGGCAGGGAGGGAGGTGGAGGGCAATTTAGGTTTGATGGTGTCTTCTGTTGCGTTGAATGTGAAGTACGCGTTTCTCCCATCGGCAGTTTGCAATGAGAGTCTGCGTTGCTCTTGCGGAGCGCTTCGCGCGCTTATTCGTTGTTCTTTATTTTCAATCGCGGTTTTATTTTTGTTTGTTTTTCTTTTTATTTTAGAAAAATATAAATAAAATTTTACGATGAAGTTGTGTTTTTTTTATAGCACTTGCACAAATTTAATTTAGAGCCTATTATTTTAGCTATTAAGAAACATGCTCAAAACGAACAGACTCGTTCGTCGCTCAGCTGCTGACCCACTCGAGCAAACTGTCCGCGAAAAAGGTCTTTTTTTTTGTTGTTGCGTTTGCCTTATGTTGTTGCCTTAGATATTTCATCACAGGCAAAGCATGGTAGAGGAAAGGTGAGAGGGATAGGCATAATCCCATGCATATTTGCTGTTTGCTTATCCACACACGCAATACACATACATGCGCAAAAGACCGTTTGACGATTTTTTACGAAGCAATGGGTCTTGAGTGGACCGATGAGCTGAGACGGCAAGTCAAACCGCTCTTTGGTTGAGCGAAGAGCAAGCCGAGCAAAAACAACGATTGAGTGTTTTTTCAAGACCTTTTCGAATTGTGTTTGTGAGCGACAGATTTTTTGCTGACAATATGTAAAAAGGGACCAATTCTTGCAAGCTCTGGTTACCTCATTTTCTGAGAAAATAATAACGTCAACGACGTAAACGTAGCACGATCTGCCTATCTGTTTCCTTAACTCATCGTCGATGGCTCTTTGAAAAATGCTCGGTGCATTTTCAGTCTGAAAAATTCTTATGTGCCATTCCCTACTGAAAATGCAGTTTTTTCTCTATCTTTTTCCGCCAATAAAATTTAATGGAAGCCCGATTTTAGGTCGATTGTTGTGAAACAATTTGCCTTGCCAAGATTTGACAGAATCGCTGTTATGGTTGGGATTGGATATTTATTATCAATTGTTTTCGCATTGCTGTCCTAGCTACATCGTACATTGCTGCTGATGCTTCGAACACTCTGCTAGGTCAGATAAACATAATGAAAGATTGGCTTACCAAATGGAATATAAGGTTAACGCCAACAAGTCATCACACATAACTTTCACAACAAGAAGAAGATGTATCGATAAACAACTCAGTTATACCCGTTACCAATTGTGTTAACTATCTGGGAATGCACTTAGACCGTCGTTTGACATATAAACCGCATATTAAAGCGAAGGTCAATCAGCTCAAGCACAAAACTAAAAGAATGTATTGGCTGATTAATACGGAATCCAGACTAAGCTTGAAAAACAAAATACTATTGTATAAATCAACTTTAAAGCCTGTATGGACATATGGCATTCAGTTATGGGGAACCGCAAGTAATTCCAACGTGGAGATTCTGCAGAGATACCAATCTAAGACATTAAGATTGATATGTAAAGCACCATGGTTTGTTACTAATAAATGTATTCACAAGGACTTAAACATTAGTACGGTTAAAAACGAAATAAAATCCGCAAGTTTAACATACTTAGAAAAATTAGAAAACCATAGCAACTCGCTAGCTATAAATCTGCTAGATAACAGCCAATAAATACGTACACTTAAACGTTTCCATGTTCTTGATCTACCTTTTAGACCTCCATAGACTTAACTTATAGTAATTAGTATAGCTATTAAACATATTATGAAACTAAGCGGTTAGAATTAATGTTGTGCCTATAAGAGTACAATAAATGTAATTTAATCAAGTGTAATTGTAAATCTATTTATTATCTTAAGATAGTTCGTAGATTCAAATTGCAAATAAAAAAAAAAATCTTTGCCTTTTTTGCCAAAACCCAGATGGGGTTATTAAAAGGCGAAATCCGCCACACCCAACGGATAGGGGTACAATTTTGAATATATAGGGTCGTCATTTTCGGTGCGAATAGTGGCGACAATATTAATGTTATATGGGAGTGCTTAATTAGGGTCTGCGAATCGCTTATCCATTTTTTCATAATCAATTTTGTGGTAACCGTCGGTGGTACCTAGAAAGTATGCAAAAAGAAAGATTTTGTTTTGAACAAATGAATGACACATTTATATTTAATATTATTAAAGCTATGAATTTACTTTACAACAAATGATTTTGCTATTGGTTTTACATTTATTAACTCGTCCAAAACCCTCAAATAATTTTTTGAGGCCCCTGTATCGCAATAATAATTTAACTTTCTTCCTTGCGACCATTCTCTCTTTGTCTAAAAAATCGAGCTCATCATAACCATCCGACTCGATACTCGTTTTCCTCTTGTTTTGAGTCCTCTTGTACAATGTGATTTACTCGCTCATGTTAGGGACCTGTATATCTCGCAGACCCATTAAGTTTTTATAGAGTTGTTTTTGCTCATTTCTTTGAGCCCTATCTTTTAAGCTCCTAGCATAGTTGCTAGCAAAACTGTATCGCTCATGATTCGCCTCTATTTCTTGAGCGAGTGCTAAAGCTGGCGGGAGATCACTCGGCCTTGCTGAGAAAAGTACATCGCTTAAAGCTTTTCTTGTGCCTTACCCAAATACCCGTACTGCGTCCATTCTATATTTTAAAGCCCTGTACAGAAGGTACAAAAGCCTATTGGTTTTGTGCAAATGTATGTAACAGGTAGAAATAATGGTCGCAGACCCTCCAAAGTTACCCCCATTATGGTCAGGAGTGATAGAGGAGTCGATATAGCCATATCCGTCTGTCCGTACGTATGAACGAAAGGATCTCGGAAACGGTAATAGATGGAGACTTCGTGTTTTTTGCATTCGACTAGGACTTCTTCGGAATTTTACAAGTTTATTTTAAAATTTGGACGTTTGCCCGAATAAGTAAAGTCAAGCCTACTTATGATTGCGTTGAAATTTAGAACAGTTGAATGATGCGAGCACCATGTCCGCAGAACCCCTAATTTTGTTTGTAATTATTCCGACGGCTTCGTAATATTTCGGACAACCCTCAAACCGTACGAAAACCTTAAACGCAGTGTGAGCAGTCTGGCGCCATGAAAGGTATGTTTCTGGCCTGCCAACAAACTCGGGTAATGATTTTACTACGTCTAATGATTCTTCACATCTTTGCTCAAAATTTTCAGCTTGAATTGCAAGTGCTGTAGCGACAGCACCTTTAAAAAGTGCTTTAATTTCATGTAATATTTTCAGAGTTAAATCTAAGGTCACTAGTCAAATCCTCCTCAATTATTAAGTTTTTGTTTCCAAAAGTTTTAATGAAGAGAGTATTTCTTTTTAAATTTGATTAACTAGAGCAAAGATTACACAATTTTCACCTTTATTTCAAACACATGAACAATAAGAATAAGTAACCACTTACAAGAATATTTTCTTTTAATATAAGCTATTATTCTGCGGTGACATCTTCATTGTTTCTCGTTCTTGTAGGGTGTTGTCTTTACTTCAGTTTAGTGTAGTCATCAATTGCTAAGTTTTATTCACTTTGTGTTCATAATCGTAAACACTTTATTTGTGCTTTTATTTAGTTTTTTGTTCCTTTGTACTTTTTTTGCATTCACTTTTTACTACGATAGTTTTGTGAGTTCGTTTCTTATCTGGATAGACGCCAGTCAATATACCCTTACCGCTGTCTGCATTAAGGGTTTTATATTGTTTGATTTAATTTATTTTATACCGCCGCGTGGCATTAGAGAAACTGGAGTCAGCAATCTTTACGGAACGTACATAGCATTGATATTTTAGTTCGCTGACTTAAGCGTATGTACATTTGTTAACTTGTATCTAAATTATCCTTTCTTAGTTTATTTTAATAACAATTATTATACTTGTACGTCCGATAGGACGGAGTGCTCGTTATTTATCGTCGTGACTTTTGTCACCAGCGTCAACAGTTAACTTCTTTCCGTTTCAAGACTTGGCCGTCCTCGGGCATGCCTATCTTGTTGACGAGTTCGCTGATCTTACGGGATTTTTAGCTTCTACTGACATGTTGTACGAGTAGAGCAAGACCCCCAATGGTGGCGCAGATGATTAAAATGATAAAGCAGATTCCCATAGACCACGACGTCGTCGACGGGTCGCCTCTCAATTCCTTGATGTAGTTTAAGTTGTGAAGAAATGGTAGGCTCAATACGTCTTCGTGGCTGGTGATGTTCAGTAACGGTGATGAAACAACTCCGGGGAGTTGGTCCGTTACATTGTTGCGGTTGTCGAATCGAATGTCGTTGCTCATGGCGGTTTCCTCGAACGTCACGAGTTAAGTACTATTCAAGAGGATTTCTGGTCCGCCGTCGATGCTGACCCTTGCCGGTTGATCGTTGATGATGACCAAATCGTAGTCGACCACGGTTAAAGGGTTGAGGTGGTTGGGTCCTACAGTGCGCGACGCCCCCTGCATGCAATTCTTGCGCGCAAGTGTTGCTGGTAGCTACGTCGCAAAACGACGAGGTCGTTGTTGGAGCGCAGTTACTGACAGCCAATACTCCCAACTCGCATTCCGCCACTATGGTGTCGTCTAGTTGCAGAATTTTCCCGTCGTGCACGACCGGGTATACGCTCACATTTTTGCATGTGGACTTATTGATAGAGTATCTTATAACTATATGGATAAGCTTTTTAGACTGATACACCTTAATCTTAAATACTTCCATAATGTTAGCTATGGATAAAGGCTGGCTGACCAGTGCAGATTTCAGATTTTCATGATTTAAAACGGCATTCTATTTCTCGTATGTAATATTTCAAATATATGGCCAGTATCGACCTGCAAGCCTTTTCCTTTTTAGAATGATATTTACGGTTTCGGTCAATTTGGTAATCTGAGTTTGTGAGTTTAGCTTTAACTGCCTGTTGTTTTACTCTACTAATTGGACTTGGAGTCTTATTTTGGCTTTCACCAACACTTCCTCTCCTACTTCAAAGACTCTATTTTGTCAAAAAACTTGCGACACTGTTTATCGAAACCGCTACTTTGATCTCGAAGTCGAAGATGATGAAAACAACAACGGAACTGAAGAAGAAATGGTTGCACCGCCTTTGAATTCACCTACTACTGCTGACGACAGGAAGCTGCCTCAGAAGCCACCTCCAATTATCATACCACACGTTAAAAATATAAGTAAAATGATGGCTAGTTTTAAAACTGGTATTCCTTCTAATTTGTATTTAAGTCAACAAAAGATGATCAGGTTAGGTTAATGATAAAGTCAATTGAATCTTACAGGATAATGATCAGGTACTTAGATGAAAAGAAAATAATATTTCATACGTACCAATTAAAAGAAGAGAGATCTTTTAGAGTCGTTTTTAAAAATTTACATGCGGCTACACCCACCGCTGAAATCAAGGAATGTTTAACGAATCATGGTCATACTATTAGACACATCACTAACATCAAAAGTCGTGTAACTAAAAATCCGCTTCCCATGTTGTTTAGAGACTTAGAGCCTAAAGATAATAACAAGAAAATCTATGATATACGACATGTAAATGGTGCCATAGTCACTGTTGAAGCACCTAAAAAGTTCAATGAAATAGTACAATGCTATCGCTGTCAGGAATTTGGTCATACGAAGCGTTATTGTAAAAAACCTTTCCGCTGCGTTAAGTGTGGTCTTAGCCACCCCACTGCCGATTGTAAAAAATCTATTGAATCACCACCTCAGTGCGTTCATTGTTTGCAAAACCACACTGCAAGTTATAAGGGCTGCAAAGTTTATATGAACCTAATCATGAAAAACAAGTCAAAATCTAACATTGCCCAGTCAAATGCTGATAATATGCCTAAACGTCCATATGTTAATGATAGAACATTTAATTCATATGCTGAAGCAGCTAAATCAAACAATGAGGAATCTAATTCCAATCTTATGATTAAAATTGAATCAATGCTAAGCAAACAAATAGAGCTCACCAATAATTTGCTCAACATGATGACATTACTTATGAACAAATTATGCAAGTAAATTTAAAATTAGCTGTATGGAATGCAAACGGCCTGGGAAACCATCGCCTTGAAATTGAAAATTTTCTACATAGTTTTCTCTCGGAGACACACTTCACATCAAAATCTTTTTTCAAAATAAGAGGTTTTGATCTCATAACAGCGAATCAACCGGACAAATATAAAATATGAAGAATTGGAAGCTTTTAGGACAACTTCATTACAAGCTGCATCAATAAAAATTAAAACGGTGACAGGAGATTTTGTTATCTCAGCAGTTTACCTTCCTCCACGCTATAGAGTGCTGAACGCAGATTTCAAAAACTTTTTCGACAAACTTGGTCAAAAGTTTATAGCTGGAGGTGACTTTAACGCCAAACACCCTTGGTGGGGCTCCCGGATTATCAATCCAAAAGGTCGGAAACTCTACAAATGTATTACTGAGTACCATCTCAATACCTTGTCAACAGGTACTCCAACTTATTGGCCCTCTGATCCCCAGAAGATTCCTGATCTACTAGACTTCTGCGTATATAAAGGGATCCCTTCAAATATTTTGAGCATAATGACGTGTGACGATCTAAGTTCAGATCACTCTGCAATCTTGGTTAACATTAGTACGATACTACCAACTCATTCAAAAAAATGTAGTATCATTAATAAAAATACTAATATTAAAACCTTTCAAGATTGGCTAGATTTGCATTTAAATCTCAGTAGCCACTTTAATACGAGCATTGGAATTGATGAAGCGGTTGAATCATTTAACCAACTCATTCACGAAGCGGCTTACATCTCAACTACGAATATACACGGTGAATCGAGGATTAGAACACTAAACACACATAACGTTCCTATTGAGTTACAACAACTTATATCAAAAAAGAGAAAACTTAGGAAAATATGGCAACGTACGAGATACCCAGCAGATAAAAGTAATTTCAATAGAGCAGTAAAGGAACTAAAAACCAAGTTATATGACATGAAAAATGCAGCAATTGGAAAGTATTTGGAATGTCTGGGTCCTCAAAAATATGATGAGCATTATCTGTGGAAGGCAACACGGTATATTAAACGTCCTTTAAGGAGAAATGTCGCTATTAAAGACAACAACAACGTGTGGTGCAGAAGTGATGAAAGCAAGGCTAAGGCTTTCGGACACCATTTGGAGAGAACTTTTGAACCATTCAACTTTACTGCAGTACTTGAAAAAAATGAATTTTTGCAATTTTTGGATAGCCCCTGTCAAATGGACTTTCCTATAAGACATGTAACTGTTGCAGAAACTACTAATGAAATTAAAACCCTACGAACAGTAAAATCCCCTGGGTATGACAACATCAGTGCCGCTGCCATTAAAGCACTAAGCAAAAAATCAATTGTATATTTGACTCTGATTTACAACTCGATGTTACGTCTCAATCATTTTCCAGCACAATGGAAATGTGCCGAGGTTATCCTTTTACCCAAACCAAAAAAACCGGAAAACATTATTACCTCTTATCGTCCTAAAAGTCTCTTAGCAATATTCTCCAAAATATTCGAGAAAATATTTTTGCGAAGATTGATGCCAGTTATTAATGAACGAAATATTATACCGGATATTCAATTTGGATTTAGGAGTGGACATGGAACTATTGAACAATGTCACCGAGTTGTTGAAGAAGTTACAGAGGCTCTAGAGACGAAGCACTATTGTACAGCTGTGTTTTTAGATATTCAACAGGCCTTTGACAGAGTTTGGCATGAGGGTTTATTATATAAACTTAAAAAAGCACTCCCAACTCCATTTTATTTGATGTTGAAATCTTATCTTAACCAAAGGAATTTTTATGTGAAAGTCAAAGATTCACTTTCAGATATATTTTCAATTAAAGCCGGTATACCTCAGGGATGTGTACTAGGACCAATTCTATACACAATCTATACAGCAGATATGCCCGTAAATGACAATGTTACTGTGGCAACCTATGCAGACGACACCGCTATTCTAGCTACTGCAAACAATACTGTTGATGCTTCTAACATTCTCCAAGATCAACTGAATTTAATGCAAGATTGGTTAAACAAATGGAGTATTAAGGTGAACGCAAACAAATCACATCACATAACGTTTACGAATAGAAGACAGGATTGTCCTAGAGTCACAGTTAATCAATCACTTATTCCTGTTACCGACTGTATTAACTATCTTGGAATGAAGCTACACCGAAGATTGACATATAAGCCGCATATCCAAGCTAAGGCGCAACAGCTTAAACAAAAAACCAGAAGGTTGTACTGGCTGATCAATCCAAAATCCAAACTAAGCTTACAAAATAAAGTACTACTTTATAAATCAATGTTGAAACCGGTATGGTCGTATGGCATTCAGCTGTGGGGAACTGCAAGTAACTCCAACGTAGAGATACTGCAAAGATACCAATCAAAAACACTAAGACTGATATGTAATGCTCCTTGGTATTTAAATAATAAATGTATTCACAGAGACTTAAATATGAACACAATTAAAGATAAAATAAGTAACTTTAGCATTAAATATTTGGAAAAACTGGAAGACCATAGCAACTCGCTGGCTACAAATTCGCTAGACAATAGCGAAGAGATTCGTAGACTCGAAAGAGTACACATTCTAGATTTACCATATAGACCTCTGTAGTACGCACATATTACTGATGCTCTGATCGAGTTCTTAGTTTTCGTTATATTGTTTTGCAAAAATATTATTTAAAATGTATTCATTGATGTTGTGTCTACGAGAGCACAATATATGTTATTTAATTAAGTGTCATTTTAAAATCTATTTAATATCCTAAGATAGCTTGTAGATCAAATTATTATTATTTTGTTAATGTCTCTTTTTATTCACAATGTTGTTGATTTTTGTTTTTAGGCCCTGTACCGAAGGTACAAGAGCCTATTGGTTTTGTGCAAATGTATGTAACAGGTAGAAATAATGGTCGGAGCCCCCAAAGTTACACCCATTATGGTCAGGAGTGATAGAGGAGTCGATATAGACATGTCCGTATGTCCGTCCGTCCGGCTGTCCGTCTGTATGAACGAAAAGATCTCGGAAATAGAGACTTCGTGTTTTTTGCATTCGACTAGGACTGCTCCGGAATTTTACAAGTTTATTTTAAAATTTTGCCCCTCCCCCTTTCCCCATAAAATCACCTCTTAGGGGAAATATTTCTATGGTACAAAAAAAATTGAGTGCACCAGTGTAGAGATAACGCCCCTTTAGGCCAAAATCCAAAAAGTTCATCAACATCGGATAATAAATGACGATTTTATAAGCAATTGAATTTGAACGACCCCCCTTTTCTTTTCATACATATTTGCGCAGTGAGAAGTGGTCATGTGTTTGGTCATAAGCTCGGGAAACATTTTATGTGTTTGTTAGGCGACCTGAACTGGTACAGGGCCTCTAAAGGTCGGCCCGACTGTAATTTCCTTACTTGTTTCTATTTTATTTTTCGTTAGGTGCCAGTTAGTTTTATTGGTAATTCAACATTACTTTAATTAATGTTCATTATATTATATGTCGTGTCTGTCAAAATAAAATGACCAAGATAAGAAAGCCGCTAGTACAAAACTAGTGACTAATAGATGACGCAACCGGCACTTGGAACAAGTTGGACGTCGGAGAAAAAGTAAATGAGTACAACAAAGAAAGACGTATATGCTTCGATTCTCAATGAAGTACTAACTTCATTTCAATTTTAGTCTAGCTTATATACAATTTTCTTAGTTGATAAAAATACAAACTAACAGATAAAACGGTTTAAATTAAAAAGAACTTTCCAACGGATAATAAAGTGGAAAATTCCATAGAACACTTTTACTAAATGATCGTAAACTGACCGTAATAAAAACTGAACACATTGTAGATAATGTGCGCTCGCCGCATGTGCACATATGTTATCACTTAAAATATTTGTTCTTAATTGTGCACATTCGGTGTAGACTGATAGTCCTTTTTTAATCTTTAGTTTGTCAGAAGATAAATATAGTTTTATGACATGTAATAAAAATGTAGCCTTGATAAGAGACGTTCTTGCCTGCGCGTATTATGTTACAAGTAAACAAAACGAGTGTATTCTCTTAAGAACAATTTACAACTGAAGCTTTATTTGCGTTTTTCTTCGCATAACAGCTCGGAGACGCTTATATTTTGTTTACATTAGTTTTATGCTTATGTTAGCTAAATGTTAAATGACACACATACATAAGTACCAACGGTCGTCTGGGTTTTATGTATTGTGCAACGATCAATTACATTGTCGCTGTCACAATACATTACCCGTTTTGCTGAATAAGACCATAGGGCATCAATCCCTGTGGTCTAAACAGTGGCGGCTTGTATGTAGGAGAGAGGAGGGGTAAGTCCTCCCCCCCTAGAATGGAGCGATGGCCACAATGAAGGGATATCCGCAAATGTGGTCACTGGTACATTATGTGTGGGTGGTATGTATATAATTGTTTTCTTATTTTTTATATGGTTAATAATAAAATAAATGATAAAAATGCAAATTATTATAGTTATGCTAGAATACATTGTTACAGAGTAATATTTAGTTTTATGTAATTGTTCTTTTATGAAATCATTATGATCTATTGTTGCCAAATGCAATTGGCTTAGATTTACAATTTTGGGTATTTCTATTTCGTTTTCTTTTAATTGATACATTTTTTATTTAATATTTTCTCTAACAACAATTGATTCTGTATCAAATCTTTTATTATTTATTTCTATTGAGCAGTTTGAAAATTGTATTACTGTTGTATTGTTTACAATTATGTTAGGTATTTTTCCGCAATTAGTTTTCAAATTTGTTACATTTACAACAATTAAAAATATAAAGTTAGGTTCTGGGTTAATTAATTGTGTGAAATTGTTTTTAGTTGTGTATGTGCAAAAAGGTTTAATTTTTCTTAGTAAATTGCCTATACATGTGGATTTTTGTATTTCTTCTGTATCAGAAGGTTCTTTACATAGATAAGTAAAGTGAAGTGCGCTGGTCCAGCGATGTGGCGGTTGCTCCGCCTCTCGGTCCAGCGATGGTTATGTAACCCTTGCGGCTACTGATGCGTCTTCTTATGACGATTATGGTGGAAGGCTTGACTTCGCCCTCTTTGTTAATTACTGGCCTTGTGGCTCAGCAATGTGATTGTAATATAAAACAATGTTATTTACGGCAGCGTGCCGGAGCAATGCAAGTTTATTCTTAAACGTTAAATACAAAACTGAATTGTAGTACATAATTGAATTGAAGCTAAACCCAAAAGCTGGACCCAAAAGCTACAAAGCTACAGCCGGCAAGCCGACTCAGCATAAGTGATAATGCAGACACTTGCAGCGTAGTCAAGTATCAGGTTACCGCTGCTGACCATTGTGGTCGGGGCGCTGAACTCATGCGTCAGCGGAATGTGTTTGGAGCAAATGGGTAAAGATAAGTGCTATGCAAGCTTCTTATACAAAATTATTTGTGTGCAATTCTTATGTGTTAACTATTCCCCCCTCAAGTGTATGACCGTCCTCGGTTATTTTATAGCTGTTGATGACCCTTTGTACTTCCCGCGAAGCTTGTCTTCTCTTTGAGATTTGCCATATGGTGACAAGGCCACTTAGGATGACGCTGAGAGCAACGCCGGCAACAATCCATGCATTGAATGAGTCGGTGGACGCCAACTCGTTTTTGACGTCTTGGATGACACGAAGATTGTCATTGTTCATCCTATGGAGTTGAGGTATACTCAAAACTGGGTCGTGACTAATGATGTTAAGTAGCGGTGACCCCGCTATGCCTGGCGTCTTATTTAGTATCTCACGCTGGTTCACATATTTTGTGCCATTGATGATTGGGGAGAAACGGAAGGTGACGAGGTGTGTTCCGTTTGAAATGATCTCTGGGCCATCGTCTGTACTGACCCTTGCTGTGCTCTTGTTGATAATTATGATTCCATCGTCTACTTGCGAAATAGGCTTCAGGTGGCTTGGCGGCGTGCGGCAGGAGGCCGCACAGCTAGCGTGCAGTGCTCGTGCACATGTGTCTTGTGTTGTTAACCTACAAACGGATGCGAATGTTGTTGTTACGCACTCGTTAACCGCTAGTACGTCATCGTTGCATTCGGCTATGGTGTCATCTTGTAGCTGCAGTGTGACATGTTGATGTGATACCGGGAAGATGGTGACTCTGGTACAGATGAATTTAATTCTAGGGTAGGCTATGAGTATATGAATTATATTCTCGGACTGTAGGACTTTAATTTTCGATGCTTCAGTTAGGCTAACTATGGGGATCTCTACGGGGTGTTCCTTTAAAATTGTCTCCAAATCTTTATGATCAAAAATAGTGGGATTTATTATATCAGCTTTAGCTAATGTAATTGTGAGTATCAAGTTTGAAATTTGGTTTATTAACATTCTATTTCTCGCTAATAATGTTTCATATAAATGCGGTGTGTCAACTAGCTCATTCTTTTTTGTTTTATTTATTTCATTTATCGTATCTGTGAGTTTATTAATTTGCTTCTGTGTTTCTGAATTAATCACTATTTGTTTGCATTAATTAGCCTTGATTCGGACCACCTAACTTTTTAAAAATCGGCCGCATCTGGCGTGCCAGCTATTACTTTGAGTGCTGAGCCTAGGAAGTCTAGACTTCTTGCCATTCTATGGTGCACTTTTATTACGGACAACAAACTTCTAATATACTCTATATCCACATCTAACAACTTTCGCATATGCGATTGAGGGAATAATTTCGCTAACTCTGCGGTCTCATCTGTCATACTAGTAAATTCTGTCAGGTTGCTGGAATGCCTTAAATAGTCCCTTTGTTCCCATACCAATACTTTCCCTTCTATCACCGGAATGTAGTTGGAGTGGGAGTAGTCGACAATCCGACAATGTACTACCCTTAACAATAAAATGACTGCAAGTTTAATCCTGCAAAAGATAGAAAAAGAGGGAATAAAAATCGTTGTGCGCTTAAATATCAATCTTAGCCTATGCGATTTTCTCGCTACTTAAGGTTGTCCTTATGGACCACCCTCCCTTTAATAAGAACAGACGTTCCCAGGTCTGCTTGAATCGTTTCCTCTGTGCAAAGTGGTAACTTGTTTCCTAACCTTTTATTGTTTTTTACGAACACTTTTTCGCCTACTTCAAAAACTCTGTTTTGCCTGTTCGGGTTAGATCTTTCGATATTATCATGTTGGGCTTTTGCAATTTTATTTTTAATGATCTGCCTGAGTTCGCTAGACGCTGAGTGAACTATATCGATCGGGGTTTGGTCTGTGACCGAATGTATGGATCGATTATAGGCTATTGTTGCCCTCAAAATTAACTCGACTATGTCAGCAGACATTTTTTCAAGTTTAAAAGATCTAGCTATGTCCACAAGAGTGCCATGAAAGCGCTCTACTTGTCCATTTGAACAACTGTGAAGAGGTGGTGCATTCACAATGTCTATGTCATATCCGTTCTTTAAAAGTGAAAAGTTGAATAATGGGCATTTTTATATCCATTATTGTGCGAGATGCGAGCGGTTGTACAACTGCAAATTTCGAATTTCGAATCGTGTAGGTTAGTGATATTTCGCTGTGAATTGTCGCAGCGTCTGGCTGCACTTCATTTTCCAAATTGCTTACATTCTGCCGGGACAGGGCATCTGCCACGAAATTTTCTTTGCCGGGTTTGTAGAACACTTTTGCATTGTGTTCATCAATGTATGATTTCCATCTTTTGATTTTCGCATTTGTTTTCCTGTCGGAGACAGCGAAAGTAAGGGGTTGGTGGTCTGTAAAAATGTTGATTTCTTTTGACCCATACAGGTAATTTTGCAATTTACCCAAAGCCCAGACAATGGCTAACAGCTCCCTTTCATTTGTGGCATAGTGTGTTTCGCTTTGTTTTAGCGTTCGCGAAATCAAATTAATTGGTTTTCCTCCTTGAGACAGGACTGCGCCGATGCCGTCCATGGAAGCGTCAGTGGTTAAGTCGAAAGGCTGTTTAAAATCCGGGTACATTAGAATAACATCCTCGGATGCTAGTATGTTCCTCAGACTTTCGAAGGCGTTTCGTTGAATTTCATTAAACTCAACCTTTACCTTCTTGGACATATGCTTACTCACCGAGCCATTTTCTCCTTTGAGGATGTTGGTCAAAGGCCTCGCTATTGCAGCGAAATCCTTAATAAATCCCCTGTAATAACTAGCTAGGCCCAGGAATGATCGTAAACTGAACAAGTTTTTAGGCTCAACGTATTCCTGTATGGTCCTAACCTTTTCAGGGTCAGTTTTTGCCCCGTTTTTGGTTACCACAAAGCCCAAGAATTCGATGCTCTCTTTAAAGAACTTCGTTTTTTCTTGTGATACTCTCATATTGGCATCGTATAAGCACTTTAAAATTGTATCGATATGCTTCACATGGTCGACCTCGTTTTCAGAAAAAATTTGACGTCATCCACGTAAACGTAACATATCTTTCCTATGTGTTCTCTCATAATATCGTCAATGGTTCTTTGAAAAATGCTTCCCGCATTATTCAATCCAAATGGTAGACGGCAAAACTCGTACTTTCCACCGTTTACCGAGAACGCCGTTTTTTCGCGGTCCTGTTCCCCGAGGTAAATTTGATGGTACCCCGATTTTAAATCTAGGGTTGTGAAAAACTTTGCCTTTCCTAGGTTCGCAAGAATCATTGGAATGCTCGGCATCGGGTATCGATCGGCTATAGTTCGCTCATTTAGCTTCCTAAAGTCGATTACCAATCGTTTATTTTTATTGCCATTGTTATCAAACCTTTTTTTGTCAACAACCCAAGCAGGGCTGTTATATGGGGATTTTGATGGTCTAATGATACCATCTTTAAGTAGTTGCTTGATTTCGTTGTTTACGAAATCAGAGACTCCTTTTGGGTACGGATATAGTTTGGTATAGATTGGTTCGTTATCTATAGTGCGAATCATGGCAATGACCGAAGTGTTAAAGGGTAATGCCTCGTTAGAGGTCGAAAACGCCTTTGACCTTTTCAATATCATGCCTTTGAATTCCTTTTTGACAGACATGGGCACTACTATATCGTTAACATCTGTGAAGTTTACACTATCACAATAATGGAAGTTCAACTGCTCTGATTTGTTTTGGTATTTAATAGTGCTATTTTGTAAGTCCAATGCCGCTCCTGCTTGTGTTAACAAGTCAAAGCATACAATGGTACAAATGAACTTAATGTGTCAAGCACAAAAAACGGTGAAATTTGGCCAAAAATGTTCATAAGGCATTTGTTTGTTATCCTGCTCGAACCGTGTACCGAGCTCACAGTGAAAGGTTTTTCGACATAAATTACCTTTTTTAGCTCCTTTACGGGCTTAACGTAATTCTTTGCCGCCCCTGTATCAATTAATATCTTTAAAATTCTCCCACCCAACTGTCGTTTGATGTACGGCAGTCGGGATCGTTCCCTAAAAAATGCAGTAAATCATTGTCACACAGCGACTCAGTGTCTTCCTCAATTTCAATCACGGCAACCTCTGCTGCCTTTTCATATCTCGGTTCCTCAGCATCGGGGGCACTCTGAACAACATTGTTCAGCTTTTGGCGCCTTGGTCCTGTCATTCTATCGGACGTATTTGGTCTCTTTTGAGCCTGTTCGTTGCTATTTTGAGGTTTAGAAAAGTTAATGTGCTGTCTAAATTTGGAGGAAGAGTCAATTTCCATTGGCACTGGGGCTTGTCCCTGCTCATCTCTTTTACTTTTCTCCTGGTAACCATTGTTGTTTTGTTGTTTTCTGATAAAGTGAGGGTTTTTTTCACTGCCCCGTTCGTCCCTATTATGCTTTCCCTGTTTTGCATGGGGGCGGTTTCTATGGTCCTCTTTTACTTGCTCTCTCTCTGCCATGGCTTTGGCGTATGAGGCCGAAAATATGCTACGCTCGATACTGGCTTCTGCTTCTCTAGCTAATGCTAAAGCAGATGCTAGATCCCTCGGCTGAGCCGGAAAAACAATGACTTTGAGTGATTTCTTAATACCTGAAATGAAGGCGTGAAGCGCGTCAGCCCTGACCTCATCATTGAGAAGCGTTGCCTGCACTGCTTCATGTGTCATTGTGATCTTGTTTGTCACCAGAGTTAGCTTTCTCTCAACTTCGTCATAATACTCCATTAGGGTTAAGTCACCTTGTCTAACCATTTCGAGGCCTTGCCTCAGAAGTCGTAGTGAGGTTTTGTCAGCGTAAGAGCAATCTAGTCTGGCTATGATTGCATCAAAGTTCAGGACAGTATTGTGTGATACTAATACCGTTCTGGCTGCTCCTCTAATCTTGTTCCTAATGATTGTTACTGCTTGGTAATGCCTCCATGCTACGTACTCGTCTGACCCACCACAAAATTCTGGGACTGACTTTATTATGTCCAGTGGAATAGTACAATCGATCTGTGGGTCCACAGAAATTCTTTTATAGGGTTCGACTTGTGGTGCTTCGACACGCAAGCTATTTACTCGCTCACTCACAGCTTTAATCTGAGTTTGGAACCTTCGTTCTTGCTGCGCTAATGCTTCGTTAACAGCGGATACTATTAATGCTTGTACCTGGTTTGCGTCCATGGTAAAGTTCGTTTGGTTCTGTGCCTGGCTAATATGAGACTCTAGGTTTGGAACTGGGCTATCGTTGTCTTCTGTGTCCCAGTCAATATCACTATCGCACTCGGTTTTTATATTCTTTAATGCGTCTAACCAACTCAAATGCTCATGTGCATAAAACAAATTCTTAGCAGCGACTTGAATTTGTTTTCGAATGAGACTGCTTTAATTGTATTTTTCCAAGGCAAAAAAACAAGTGGAATACGATTTTATAAGAAATATTTAATTTGAAATATTTAGTTGAGCCGCACAAATACGATACACAGCATAAACTCTATAAAGATATTCAATTGAATTACTTGTGGGACTTTATCTTTATAACCTGACACATTTACAATTACACTTGCTGTTGTCAGCAGTTTATTTTGAATTTTGGTGTGTGTGATTTGGAGATAAAATTTTAAACGAACTTACATAGTGTGGGAAGTAGAGTAAATCTAGCTCTAAATAAGGTTTGAATCCTTGTATGTTGGGCGCCAGTAAAGTGAAGTGCGCTGGTCCAGCGATGTGGCGGTTGCTCCGCCTCTCGATCCAGCGATGGTTATGTAACCCTTGCGGCTACTGATGCGTCTTCTTATGACGATTATGGTGGAAGGCTTGACTTCGCCCTCTTTGTTTATTACTGCCCTTGTGGCTCAGCAATGTGATTGTAATATAAAACAATGTTATTTACGGCAGCGTGCCGGAGCAATGCAAGTTTATTCTTAAACGTTAAATACAAAACTGAATTGTAGTACATAATTGAATTGAAGCTAAACCTAAAAGCTGGACCCATAAGCTACAAAGCTACAGCCGGCAAGCCGACTCAGCATAAGTGATAATGCAGACACTTGCAGCGTAGTCAAGTATCAGGTTACCGCTGCTGACCATTGTGGTCGGGGCGCTGAACTCATGCGTCAGCGGAATGTGTTTGGAGCAAATGGGTAAAGATAAGTGCTATGCAAGCTTCTTATACAAAATTATTTGTGTGCAATTCTTATGTGTTAACTTATATTCGTTTCCAATATATGGACAACTCTCATCATAGTAGTTTATGACTGATTCATTGAAAGGTTTATTATTATAATTTTTGTTCGCCGTGCCGCTCTTAGGCTTTGGAACACCCAAAATATAAAAATTGTAGTTGCTGGCGCAGACAGGTGGGGGTGGGTCGTCAGTGCCTGTAAAGCACTCGCACGAAAAAACAGTAAATAAAACACGCGTTTGTATATTAAAATAAATAATTAGTAGCGCGCTCGCTTTTATTAAGTACAACGTTAGTGTATCAAAAACGGGGTGAAATAAATACTTGGCGCAATATTCAAAAATCGAATAATTGACAGCACAAAGTGGTAGCGTACGCGTTTGCAGCAGTTTGATAACTAACTAACTCCTCTCTCCTCTCAGAGTTAGTTATCGAGTAGATGAACAAGACGAGTAGCAAGTTAGCGCGGTGTGGTAAATAACGTTACACACCACAAATTCAAATTTGTCGCTAACATTACCGCCCGCCTTGCAGCATCCCTGCAAAATAAAAATATGTTGCAGCACAAATCGAAGCTCATATAAAAAATAAACTGTAGTGCTACCACTTTGCTGTCAGCGACGCCAAACAAGCGTACCTTTCAGGCAATGTCTCCTTACTCCTTCGCCCGACCCGCGCCTAAACCTTGAGATCACAGCTAGGACGACACCGAGACCTCAGGATCATTAAACAATGATCGCTGACGCCTAGCCGGATCCTCGAAAGGCTGAGGCGCTTTACCACACGCTCACAGAGGGTGGAGGTGGGCATGCAGGGGTCCAGGAGAGCACGCTCCAGGTGCGCTCGACCACGTACCATCAACTGCACCATCGCAGTAGGCCTCAAAATTATCCTACTGCGTATAGTCGGTTGGATTGGAGGGGAGCGACGCCACACCGACACTCTCCGGTCACTAGAAAGAATCTCCAACGACCCCGTAGACAGAAGCCCTTGGGACGTGGAGGGGAGATCGCGGGCCGACACCGTGGACAAGAGCCGTCTCTTAGGTGCCGGTGCACGAGCGCGGCGGCTGCGTCTAGCTGCCCACTTCCTTCGTGGGAGCACACCCGGTTCACGCCGCTCATCAGCACATCTTTGCTCGTTCGAAGGCGACCTGGGCCCCGGGGTAGATTTTTCTCGCGGTTTGCCACAATATGTCCGACCTCTAAATTCGGTTGTGGGTACATCCATAAAAATCTCAAAAACAAGCTATAAGCCTTTTCAGACACCTCTAAAAAGCCATTGAACAAAAATTTAACCACGGGGGAGAAATTCACACAATGAGGAATTTGGATATATTTTATCCGCACATCTTCCTCGCAAAAAGTTATCCAGGATTGCTGTGTAGATGCAGACAAACAATAAAATTTTGGTGGAAACGACTATTGAGGCTAACCAGCCTGCCGGATCAAACAACCTAGCGACTGACAAGCAAAAAATGAACGGAAAAAATCGCTAGGAATCCTTGCTAATGCTTTTTCATGATTCGCAGTCCACTTTCGCATTGAAAACCTTGCGGGATTCAATGCTACTATCAGCTCAACACGTGAGCGAATAGCAGTGGCTACATCATGAGCACCAGCAAGTGCATCATGCACATACACCATCGAGCGCAGACTCTCTGCCGCTAGCGGATATTTATCCTGGACGTCATCTGCCAAACGACGTAAAGTCCGAATGGCCACGTATGGGGCACAATTGACTCCGAATGTGACCGTAGTCAACGCGAAGTCTTCAATTTCAGCTTTATCAGACGAACGAAAAACAATTCTCTGTAAAGCCGAATCACTTTTCTCCACGAAAAAAGTAGGGGTGCGTTCCGGTTTTAAATATGTATAATGAGTTAAATGATGTCGCTCATTGACATCTAGGGGGGTTACCTTACAAAAGGGCTGCAAGGTCAAACACTCATTAACTTCCTCATCATAATTAAACTCTGAGATCCGGATATGCGCAGTCTCACTACGCAAGAACTGCTTTAGTGCGATTGAGCGTGAAGCTCCTAGAGGCTACTCACACTGATAATTAGGGCGAACAGGAAGAGTGACCACATGTTTCTCGTCACTATCGCTTTGAGTGGTGTTGACGAAATTTCGTTCACAGAACTCGTCCTCAACACTCTGAAAAGCCCTACTGGGAATGGTCTCTAATTGCTGACCCAAGCTAAACTTTGTAAAACAGGATACAATAGAAATCGTATTGCACCTGGTGGGGGGAGAGAGTGGACCAGTAAAAATCCACCCAAAAACTGTTGGTTGAGCCAGCAATGAACCCAAAATATTTTGTTTTATACCCTCTCTCACGATTTGAGGGTAAATATCACTGCCTATCACGATGTCGACCTGATCGCTCTTGAAAAATTGAGGATCGGCCAGGGGGAAATCAAAACTGACATCTGACGGCATTGAAATATTCTTACTGGGTAAAAATCCAGTAAGTTTGGGTAAAACAAAATAAATCGTTTCCAATCTGAAACTTGGATCGAATTCTAGCAGCTAGAGATGTATTCAACCCTGAAACTCGTTCGCATCGCACACCTAGGCGCCTCTGAAGACGTTCCGAAATGAACGTACCTTCAGATCCCGAGTCTATCAGTGCTCGAGCAGAAACAAACATATTATTAAATTTTAATTGCACTAAAGCTGTTCCCAAGAGCACACTCTTGCAAAGCAAGATTGCAAACTATTGCTTCTCGTTGCTTGCGACGTACTTGCATGTCCATTGGAATTCGACTGAACTGCCGGAGAAGGGGGGTTAGAATTGAAAACATTGGCAGTAGTGTTCCAATGGAGCAGCGTGTGGTGGGGTTTTGAGCACTTTATACACCTATGTAAACTTTTGCATTTGTTCCTCATATGACTGTGAGCCAAGCAATTTAAACAAAGTTGCTTCTCTCTCACTTTATCTGTCCTCTGCTTAGGACTGAGGGCTAAAAATTTCGGACACTTGATCAAATTGTGCTCCGAAGACTGGCACATATGACACTGGTAGGTTACTTTTGTTTGAAAAGTATTCAAACGCTTCGACTTGCTAAAATCTGTTGAAGGCTTACCAGAAACGGACTTCGAAGAGCTACGAAGATTTGAGATCGTTTCTAACGTTTGGAACCTGCTTGTTAAAAAGGTGTCCATGTCCTTCCACTTTGGAACCTCTCGTTTGTCTTCTAAAGACTGCTCCCAAAGCGTCAGAGTAGTATCTGGAAGACGGGTAGAGCACAGAAACACCAGTATAGCATCCCAATTTCCGATGCTGATACTATTAGGCTCTAAATTGGCAATTGCATTGTTGATTTCCCGCTGTAGCTTTTTAATGGCCGCGCCATTCTCAGAAGATACAGGCTCTAAACCAAACAATGCCTTAAGCTGACTATTTACCAACACTCGTTTATTTTCATATCGGTCAACCAGATTCTGCCACGCTAACTCAAACCCATCGTTGGTTAGCGGAGATCTGTTGACGATATCTCGAGCTTCATCACGAGTTTTTTGTTTTAGGTGATACAACTTCTCAACAGGTTGTAGTCTAGAGTTCGACTTATAGATGGCCGTGAACATATCACGAAAACTTGGCCATGTGCTATAATCACCGTAAAACAAGTCTGTGTCACATGGAGGTAAAGAAATAATTTGTGACACATTTGGGGCATCTCTACTTCCACAATACTCTGAAGGATGATCTGAAAGTGAACAAGTCCTATCTACCATGGAACCACATGTCATATAGGCACTCAAACATATGCTTTGCCTTGCCATGATAAGTTCTTTGTCCAAGCCCTCTGGTTTCTGACACATTAATGTGTCGTAAGAAACCTTGACCGCACGCCACAGACTCTTCAACTCATCCTTTAATAATTTTGTTGTGAAGGATGTTTGTTCTTCTGGGCGCATTTCCTTGCATTGTGCCGCGAAACGAAGAAGTTCGTCCGCACAATGATTGAGTCTATTTTCGGCCATTTTTTTTAAGAAAAATGTTGTCAATTAATGAAACAAAAAAATTAGGATGCAAAAGTGAATCAAAAGAATTTGAACAAAAATTTAAATTAAATTTGTTCGAAAAGATTTTATTTTAAATAAAGAGTGCGTATAAATTATTATATTTAATGAACCGGCGCTGCGATAAATTATTTCGAAGAAGGGGGAAAAAATAAAACTTTTGTGAAATAATTATGCACAGCCCGAAAAACTATATATTTTTTAAATATAATATACACGCACAAAAAAAATAGTAACACGGAACTTTGATATCGACCCTTGCAATATTGGTCGTATACCAAACACAAAGCAAAAGAAAATTAACAAAACAAAATAATATACAAATATGCAAACCAATAGAAAAATATAAAAATTGTAACTGTTTGTTTCACAAATTTTTGCTTAGCTGTTCCTAATTTTCTGTCCGTCCAGCGATTAAACCAAAATACCGCTTGCGACAGACTATGCGGGGTCACAACAAACAAACACAAAAAATATATAAACGCACCGATGCAAAAACAATTAAAAGCGCAACGGTGCTTGTATGTATATATATGTATTTTATTAAAAAATATTTGTTGTAATTTTAACACTCTTTTCTTTTTTGCTTGTTTGTTTTGATCGTCTCAACCGGTACCGATCAAAACCGTTTTCTAATGCAATCGAATTGCAAGCAAACAAAAAAATCGAAAAAACACTCAACACACTAATCGAAGAGTGTGTGTGTATGTAAAACTTTTTGAGTGCGCCAAAGAAAAGGCGAAGAATATTTGGACAACAAAAATTATGCACAAAAACACTCAAATGCCAACCGAAAACTTGCGGAACTGGCAAACCAAAAAATGCAAACGCACGCAGGGGGTATAAAAAATCAAACAACAATGCTATACGCACCTGATGCATGTACTCAAAAAGTAGGGTACAATTATTTATTTTAAAAACGCTCTGTCTGCGTTATCCGGCTCGAAGGACCAAAATGTTCGCCGTGCCGCTCTTAGGCTTCGGAACACCCAAAATATAAAAATTGTAGTTGCTGGCGCAGACAGGTGGGGGTGGGTCGTCAGTGCCTGTAAAGCACTCGCACGAAAAAACAGTAAATAAAACACGCGTTTGTATATTAAAATAAATAATTAGTAGCGCGCTCGCTTTTATTAAGTACAACGTCAGTGTATCAAAAACGGGGTGAAATAAATACTTGGCGCAATATTCAAAATCGAATAATTGACAGCACAAAGTGGTAGCGTACGCGTTTGCAGCAGTTTGATAACTAACTAACTCCTCTCTCCTCTCAGAGTTAGTTATCGAGTGGATGAACAAGACGAGTAGCAAGTTAGCGCGGTGTGGTAAATAACGTTACACACCACAAATTCAAATTTGGCGCTAACAATTTTGTTGTTTTCTATTTGGTTGATAAGGAGCTGTTTTAGCACGTCCAGGGTTGGTAATTTTCGTCATAGACCTATTATGATAGTAAATACTTTGTTCCTTTTGACAGAATTCGAATGCCAAATCTAAAGTGGTTGGCCTCATTGCTCTGATAATTGGGCCTAATGGGTCCCTCAATCCGGTGAGGAAAGAGTCTAAACACATTTCCGTGAACAGTTCTTATTTTGCTTGTGCTATGTTTTTGTCATTCTCACTCATCTAAACATTATTGCAGAAGGCGGTTTGGATTTCCAGGATATCTTCGTAAAACTTCCGGATTGATTTGTTATCAGATGAAATAGTATTTAGTTTGTGTAATATAGTTGATTGCGTTCTTTTGTCACCACAATTTTTGATTATCTTTAATTTTGTCCCATATTAATGGCACAGCTGCTGCATTAAGTTTGTCATTTGCTTTTCCGATAATTTTATTTCGAATTGCTCGGAGTAGCAATTGTCCATAAGGCGTTTTGTCCGTACCTCTAATAAATAGGAGAATTTCTTCTACCGTATCAATGAAAGTATTAAGATTGGAAGCGTTACCACCAAAGGATGGGATATCCCTATTTGGGTCGAGTATCCTCATTGTGTTGAAAATGTCGGAATTGACTGACATGTTTGATATGGATTGACCACTGGTTTGTGGAAGAGAGGGATTATTCTGCATGTCTTTATCTAATTGAATGCTTCTAAATTTTTCTATTACGCTAGGCAAATTTTTATCTTTTGAATCCTTTTTTGCTCTTCTATAGGGTGTAAACCTGGTCTTGCTCATAAGTATTGTTTCAATTATTTTTATATGGTTTTAATTTTAAGTGTGTATACATATATGTACTCTTATTTTATGCGTATAAATATGTGTAAATATATTATTATTATTTTTTGCTTTTTTTTTATATATATATATATTATATATATATATTTCTTTTGATTCCAATATGCCTTGAAAAGTTCTGAGCCTGGGTCGTGCATATCTTCCACAAAGAGAATTTGTTTCCAATATCGTTAATTCAATATGCCTTGAAAAGCCCTGCGTTGGCTTGGCTGCTTCTTGTTGTTATTACTGACGTCCGTTGTTGGTTGTTGGAATTCTGTAGTAGTTGTACTGCTGTTTATTATAATTTATTTAATTGTTTTTTTTTTTTTTTTATATTCGTTTTGGTGAAGGTCTTCCTCCTTTTTTTTTTTTTTTTTTTTGTAAAAAAAGAAAAAACACTAATTTTCACTTGTTATAATTTACATTTTTTTCCCGTCCGATCGAGTATGAACGAGTTAACACCCGACACGAGTATTCTTAAAACTCGTCCTGATTTGCGTTTCCTAACGAATACTCTTACCCGACGTACCGGCTGCGCCAATTATGTTACATACGTCGCAGACGTTCGTCAGCGCTTTTGGTTAGCGTGAGAACGTTCGCTTCATAGCTGTCCCGCGCTTGGCCGGAGTCAGCACTTTTATTTAGACAATTTGGAGCGGATGGTGTTAACTCCTCCCTCCGAAATTCCAATCGTCCGCTTGTTATAATTTACATTTTTTTCCCGTCCGATCGAGTATGAACGAGTTAACACCCGACACGAGTATTCTTAAAACTCGTCCTGATTTGCGTTTCCTAACGAATACTCTTACCCGACGTACCGGCTGCGCCAATTATGTTACATACGTCGCAGACGTTCGTCAGCGCTTTTGGTTAGCGTGAGAACGTTCGCTTCGTAGCTGTCCCGCGCTTGGCCGGAGTCAGCACTTTTATTTAGACAATTTGGAGCGGATGGTGTTAACTCCTCCCTCCGAAATTCCAATCGTCCGCGATTGGACTTGCTCTTATTAGAAGTATGGAATGTCGTTCAGACTTTTATGCTTGAAAATGTTTTGCATTGGAATTTTTGAACTTTGAGGAGGCTGAAGGCCTTGAATAATTATTGGCGATTCTGCACCAACTGTTTTCCTTTTCAAAATGAAAATTACAATGATAAGAATAGTGAAGGTTGATAAACCAAAGCTTGAAAACATACTAGAGTTTACAAAATTATTAAGTGAATTAATTTTGCCAATATTTTTTACATTTAGCTGTTTTATCAGCTGAAGAGATAACACTTCTTCGAATTCCGACTTGGAATCTGAGTGCAGTACCAATGCTGGAAAGAGTCTGAGCCTAATGGTTTATGTTGATGTAAACTTAAAATTATTGATTACAATGGTTTCATTACAAAATCTTATTAAATACGATCCTCTTAAATTTCTAGTTTTATTTTGGATTGTTACATTTCCTTGAAAATTATTTAATAATATTAATCCATCTTGTATTTCTTCTATTTCTTTGACATGATCATCGTTATTTTTTATGCATTTATGTGCTTTATTATTTAAAATATTTTCGATACAGTTTTCATTCTTAAGATTTGTAACTTCATTTTGTTTAAAAATTTTTAAATTACAAACTTTTAAACATTTTACAATTATTTTTTATTCCGTAATATTCCTTATTACATTCTAAAACATTTTCATAGTTTATTCTTAATATTTCTTTACTTCTTTTTAATGGTTTAACATTAATTGATTTACATAATTCTTTTTCCGTTTTTGGTATTTCAATAATATAAATTAATGTTTGATTCTTTTCCACAATTTTTATGTCTGCAAAATTTAATGCTTCTTCTAATGTTTCAAAAGGAAAGTCTTCTTTGATAAAAATGTTTTTTATTTTATTAATTTCGGCATTAGATAAAATGAATGTGGTAACAGTGTTAGCTTTCGTCAATTGTATTGCTTTTCTTAAGTTTTCGATTTCATTTTTTAAGCTATCAATTTTGAATTTTGTTTGTAAAATATAAGTGTTTTTAAACTGTTCGCTATTTACAGCATTTTTTAATATTACATTGCTGACATTTGTTATATTTCTTATTTGTTCTATTATTCTTTTATTTATGATGACTTGTTCGTTATTATTTTCTATTAATTTATTGAATTTGCTATTTAAAGCCATTAGATCATCATGGTCAGGGCTTCCTGCTACCCATTTCCATGGTGAACCAATAACATTTATTGACTTTTTAATTTTATAATTTGGAATCAGGTTATGAATGGATTGTGATATTGATGATAATTCGTCATTAATGAATGGGAAAAAGGATGGGATTCGGCTATGTTTTTGATGAAGTTAGTTTTTATGTCTGTTGTGATTATATGGAACTCGGTCAGATTGATGAAATGAAGGATCCTGTAAGATCCCGTTTGTATTTTTGCTAATCCGTCATCTACGGTGGCGATTTCAGTATGCGAGTAATCCGCTACATCTATCGTATCGTAGCAACCGATAATGAATGAAAGTAGTCTAAAAAGAAAATATGATTTAGTTATTTTCTGATTCTATCTTTGTGAACTATTTTTCCTGATTCTGTGACTACTGTCGAATTTCGATCTTCCTTAACTATTTCTTCTTTATATCTTTTTGAAAGTTTGGTTCCCAATCTTTTATTCTGTTTTACGTAGATTTTTGCTCCTACTTCGTATTTGGTACTATATTGTTTTTTAGGCCCTGTACCGAAGGTACAAGAGCCTATTGGGTTTGTGCAAATGTATGTAACAGGTAGAAATAATGGTCGGAGACCCCCCAAAGTTACCCCCATTATGGTCAGGAGTGATAGAGGAGTCGATATAGCCATGTCCGTCTGTCCGTCTGTCCGTCTGGCGGCGTCCGTATGAACGAAAGGATCTCGGAAACGGTAATAGATAGAGACTTCGTGTTTTTTGCATTCGACTAGGACTGCTCCGGAATTTTACAAGTTTATTTTGAAATCTTGCCCCTCCCCCCCCCTTCCCCATAAAATCATCCCCAAGGCTAAAAATTTCCTCGGCACAAAAAAAAGTAAGTACGCCAGTATAAAGATATCGTCTTTCTAAGCCAAAATCCAAAAAGTTCATCAAAATCGGATAATAAATGACGATTTTATAAGCAATTGAATTTGAGCGACCCCCCTTTTCGTTTCATACATAAAAAAATGTTTTATAAGGCACTTAGTGGTGCAGTGAGAAGTGGTCATGTGTTTGGTCATAAGCTAGGGGAACATTTAGTGTGTTTGTTAGGCGACCTGTGCTGGTACAGGGCCTCTTACAGTCGGTTACGCCCGACTGTGATTTTCTTACTTGTTTTTTTATTATGATATTCTAGATCATGCTCTTATTTTTTTCTGAGTTTTTCACAATTCTCTTTTCTTAGTTCTTCTGTAGTTTTAAAATTTGTTGTAGGTCTGCCAAAAAATAAATCTACATGTTTTCTCCACGTGACGGAATGACCAGAATGATTGTATTCATCAACAGACCATTCTATTAATTCGTCAAAGTCTTTTTCTGGGTACTCCTGTTTAAGGCATCTCATTATTTCTGATAGTGTAGAATGATAGTGTTCTATTTGCCCTTTTACTTCGCTTTTGTAAGGTGGAGCAGTGAAAGTGTTAATGCTGAGTTCACTTTCTAACATGAATTTAATAGGTTGGGAATTAAAAGATTTTTCATTATCGAATACTATGGTTTTTGGTACACCGAAATAGAAAACGATTTCTCGTAACGGTTTGCTTATATGGTGGATACTTTTTTCCTTCTATTTGTCTTATTACGGCTAATTTTGAAAACTTGTCGATAGCAGTGAGTATTCTATATTTATCTCTTGAAAAAATATCTAAATGGATTGTATGGCCAGGATATTCTGGTATAACTGCAGGACTTAGTTTTGTGTTATTTGGGTGGCGTTCATACTTATTTTCTTTACAAATTCGGGATATTTTTGTAATTTTCCTAATTTTTTTTGCCATTGAGGGGAAATAGTATTTTTCTAGGACTTGGTCTATTTTCTTTTTCGTTCCTGTGTGCACGATTATGCGTTTCTATGATAATTTTATTTTGAACTTCTATGTCAGTAATGTCTTCTACTACTTGTTGTGTGAATCTTGATAATAAATTTGCGACTACATTTATATGACCTGGTTTATAAATTAATTCGTGATTGTATTCTTCTAGCTAAGCTTTCCATCTTTTCATTTTCGCATAAGTATTTTTATTACTAAGTGCAAAGGTCAATGGCTGGTGATCAGTGACAATTTTTACTTTTTTACTTCCGTACAGGAAAAATCTTAGGCTTTGTAGTGCCCAAATAATTGCTAGCATTTCTTTTTCGTTTGCTGCAAAGTTTTCTTCTGATCTACCGTCTTGGGAAAGAACGGCTCCTAAAGCGTAATTAGAAACATCTGTTGTGAGCTCGAATGGTTTTTCGAAATCAGGATAATGTAACATAACATCATCTGATGCCAGACAATTTTTTAATTGTTTGAAAGCTTCTATTTGTTGATAGGTAAGATTTAAAAGTGTCCTTTTTGATTGATTTTTAGGAATCCTTCTAAATTCTCCTCTAAGAATCTCGGTAAGAGGTTTAGCAATTTGTGCATACGCTTTGATGAATCTCCGATAATGTCCAGTCATTCCAAGGATTGAACGAAGGTCATGGACAGTTTTGGGTCTTGGGAATTTCATTATTGCCTCTACTTTTTTTTGAGTAGTGCTAATGTCATTTTTACTGACTATTATGCCAAGAAATTCTGGTTTTTCTTTTAAGAACTCACTTTTGTCATACTGAACCTTAAGATGGGCTCTTTCTAACGTATAAAGGACAATCTTTAGATTATCGAAATGTTCTTCCTTGCTCGTGCTGAATATAATTATATCGTCGATATAGACGTAACAACGGACACCAATATGTTCTCTTAACACATCATCTAGTGTGCGTTGGAAAATAGCCGGAGCATTTCTTAGGCCAAATGGTAATCGTGTAAATTCGAATTTTCCATTAGCAATTGAGAAGGCAGTTTTTTTAATGTCGTCTTCATTAAGGGCAACTTGGTGGAAACCACTTTTGAGATCGACTGTTGAAAAGAATTTGTTTGAACCTAAGTTCGCTAAGATGGTGGTGATGTCAGGAATCGGATATTTATCCAGTATGGTATCTTCGTTTAGCTTACGATAATCTATTACCATTCGATATTTTGCTTCTCCTGAGGCATCTTGTTTTTTGGGTACTATCCATACAGGGGAATTGTAAGGAGATTTTGATGGACGAATAATGCCATCTTGAAGTAATTCCTCTACTTGTTTCAATTTCTTTTTTCAAAGGCATTGGGTATGGATACGTTTTTGAATAAATCGGTATGTCGCTTTTAGTTCTAATTTCGGCTTTTACGTTGGTCACATACGTTAATTTTTTATCAGGTTCGGAAAATAGTGTTGGGCAAGAGTTAAAAATTTGTTTTAGTATTCCGGAATCTTGTTGGCTTAAGTGATTTAATCGTAGTAGGGTGTGTGTTATGGAATTTAACTGTAATTGATGGATTGGGAATTTGTGCTTGTTTAAGAGTATGAAGTAGTTTTATTTAGTAAAAATGACTGTATTTAATTTTTTTAATGTATCGTTGCCAATTATAGCGTCGAATGTAGTAAGATTGGGTAAAAGGTGAAACTTAAGTTTTCATGTCTTATTACCGAAAACGTCTATGTTTGCGTGATGAGTGATCTGTACTGATCCTCCCACTGAATTTGCAAAAATGGTTTATTTGGAATTTGATTTCGGATGTATTTTGGCGTAATATAGTTTTTATTAGAGCCGGTGTCTAACAAAAATTTCAGCTCGTTGCCATTTTTCATTTTTAAACAAAAATATGGTAACGAGGAAGAGCCTAATCTAAAAAATGTATATCGTCATTTTGTGTACTATCGTCTTCGTTTTCTAATTCACATTCATCTGTATAACTTTCTGTCTCAGGATAGTATTCATTAGAATATTCTTCGGATATTTCGGCATTATCCATTAGTTCAGAAAATTTGCTTCCATGTTATAAACTCTTTGAATTTTTTTTGGATACTCTGTGAAGGTGGACGTTTATTTAATGGATTTGAATTGTTATGTTGCTGCGATGGTCTAAAATTTATTTGTCTACTTGCATAGTTTTGTTGCTGTGTAAATTGTGGCGTGTTTTGGTAATAGTTTTGTTGTTGAAGTTTCGGTCTATTTTGGTAATAGGTTTGTTGTTGAAGTTGCGGTCTATTTTGGTAATTGACTTGGTTTGTTCGAATTGAACCATCCACTTTCATGGGAACTGGTAGCTTAGGTAGTAATGGTGGTTTATAATTTGAATAGACTTGACCCTGTTGGGGTAGAGAACCATGTCTATAAGATTCTCTGGTTGGAAAATTTGTAAGATGAGTGTAAAAAGGTAATTTCCTTTGACCAAATTGTTTATTTTGTGGGTAATTGTTTCTTTTATTTTGTGGCGAACGGTTCATGTTTATAGCATGATTTGTCCTGAAATTCATATTGTCTAGTTTTAGACACATGTGTAGAGCTTGAGGTAAACTGTTTGGCTCTCTTAAGCTTAAGAGGCTTGGCAGTGAACCATTCAATCCTCAAATGAATGTGTCCAGAGCTTTATCACGATAGGTTGCTGTCATGGCAATCAGCGCTTCCTCTCCTAATTCCAGACAATCTATTTTGTCTAAAATCAGTGAAAGGCACTGATAAACTTCCTGATAAAATTCTTCTATGCTGCGACCCCGTTGGACAAGGGTTGTCATTTGATACTCGAGAGTTCCGACATCTCTCTTGTCGGAGTAATGCAACATTAGACATTTCTTTATTTTACTCCAGTTTAAAGGAGTTCGATAGGACTCTAGCGCGGTATCTGCTTCACCCACAATTTTGTGTCTAATTGTATGGAGAATAGCGAAGTATTTGGGGGTATCTCTTCTCTGTCCGTACATTAAAAGTATTCTATCAACGGACTTCCTCCATGAGCTAAATTCTCCTGATCTACCCGAAAATGTCAATATACCCATAACTGTTTCTGATATTAGATTTGTTAGTTCTGCTCTCTGATCGTTTGTGAAATTTCTATTTGTTATAGATGATGAGGTGGATGATCCCAAATTTAGACTTGATAGTTTACTAATGATTTCTTCTTGTGCCATTTTGCTGTTTTTTTTTTTTCTCTACAAAGAATAGTTTTTAGGCCCTGTACCGAAGGTACAAGAGCCTATTGGTTTTGTGCAAATGTATGTAACAGGTAGAAATAATGGTCAGAGACCCCCAAAGTTACCCCCATTATGGTCAGGAGTGATAGAGGAGTCGATATAGCCATGTCCGTCTGTCCGTCTGGCCGTCCGTATGAACGAAAGGATCTCGGAAACGGTAATAGATAGAGACTTCGTGTTTTTTGCATTCGACTAGGACTGCTCAGGAATTTTACAAGTTTATTTTAAAATTGGTCATAAGCTAGGGGAACATTTACAGGGCCTCTTACAGTCGGTTACGCCCGACTGTGATTTTCTTACATGTTCCTATTGCTTATTTATAAAATTTTCTTTCTACAAAGGATATATTTGTTCTATTGCTTATTGGTTTATGTTTACAAAATTTTCTTAGATTTAACTTACATTAAATTGATCTGCATTTTCTTCTGGTGGCTCGTACTCTTTGTAGTTGTTGCTTTCCCGCTGCTGCTGCTGCACATACAGTTGTTGTTACCGCTGGTGTTTTTTGTTGTTACTTTGTTGGTGTTTTTTCCTGCTGCTTGTTACAATTGTTGTTGATAAACTTCTTATTACATAGTTGCTTGTTGGTGTTTTTCTGCTTTTTTTTAAAATTAATTTAATGATATTTTGTAAGTTTCAATTGTTTTAATTTTACGCTTTAATTTGATATTTATGTTTTTGTTTCGCACTGCGCACTTTTATTCACGAACTAATATTTTCCTTTGATAGTTACTTTAATTTAATATTTATATTTTGTTGCGCACTGCACACTTTTTATTCACGAACTAATATTTTTCATTGATAGTTACTTTAATTTGATATTTATGTTTTGTTTCGCACTGCGCACTTTTATTCACGAACTAATATTTTCCTTTGATAGTTACTTTAATTTAATATTTCTGTTTTTTTTTTCGCACTGCGCACATTTATTCATGAACTAATATTTTTCTTTGATAGTTTACACACATATTTTATTATTGAATTTAATTTTTTATTAACTTTGATAGTGTATGCACATGTTTTATTATTAAATTTAATTATTTAATGATCTTTAATTTTAATTATCTTTGATAGTTTACGCACACATTTTATCTTTGAATTAAATGTTTTTTTTTTGAATAACTTTTTAATTTTTATTAACACTAGCTGGAACTTCACGTTCCCCCGGTTTGTGTAAAACTTAGAATTTTTACACTACTAAGGAGCCAATATGCTAATTTATTCGGCCGCGAATTTCTTTTACGAAACGCGGTCCCTGCTCGGACGCCAATTAAACAATCTTGTTTTATTTTTATTAAACAAATATTTATTTACGGAACTATGTGCCTAATTAAGATCTTTGTTTATTGAGTTACGGTTAAGCACTAACTTATCGCTAACAGAACTCCTAATTATAGCCTATGCCTAACGCTGCGTCACTGTCGACGCCGGATGGCGATCACGCGCCGTCCAACGTGTGTAACCAGAGCATGGTTTCTAGTTACTCTTGCGACGGATACGTCGCAGACGTTCGTCAGCGCTTTTGGATAGCGTGTGAACGGTCGCTACGTAGCTGTCCCACGCGTGGCCGGAGTCAGCACTTTTATTTATATAATTTTGGAGCGGATGGTGTTAACTTATATGCGACCAGTGTGGCTGAGTGACGCTGATGAAAACCAAACATACTCCCGGCCGTTGAACATTTGTTCAACTATCTCTTGCGGTAATTGTAAAAGGTTGAGAGTTGAGCTGGGTTTCTTCAGTGTTGTTGTCCGTATTTGTAGATGGACGTAGTTCAGTTTTTACTAAAAAGAATTTTTTAGGTAAATATTTAAAAACGGTAACTAAATATACTGTATAAACGTATTCAAGTTATGCGGTAGGTTGTGCTGCGTAGACGGCATGAGCTGATTTCGAAGGCTGTTTAACTCCTCCAAGTCAAACTGTGTGTAATATGTTGCAAAATTATTTTATGGCCTGGTTGATGTTGAAATGTTGACTTCTAGATCACCGAAACGAGCAAATGACGATGTCATAGAACTGAACGCAGAACTATGACCGGTGATAGCTATGGTTGGATTGCGAATAGTGCAATTAGCGTCTAGAGTCAAAATTCCTGAATAGTGAAGTTTTACGTTGAATACTTCGCCGCTGCACACCTCTGAAAGATTGTGTCGCAAAAATCCATTTCAGATGAAGATTTGTTATTAAGCATATGAAATTCGCAGTTATTTTCCATGGAAAAAATTGCTTGTTTATCGTAACATACGTATTTATTATAATCCCAAGAACTGATCTCTGTGGTCATTTACAGCAATGATGGGTATGGATAACTCGATCATACTTATTCCAGAATTGCTTATGACTGGGATAGGAACTAGATTGTAGAGGTCCAGTGTTTGCGCTGAATGTAGTGGAAGTGATAGCTTGAACAGCACGTGGTTATTAATTGTGGTTCCTTCAGCCTTCATTAACTTGTATAGTTGTATAACAATGTTGTCGTTAACTGGAAGAAATTGACCATATTGTAGATGTTCCTTTATTTGATTTAATTGTTCTTTCAAATGCCGAGGTGAAATTAGTCGTAGACTTATTTTATTATGGCGAACGTCAGTTAATACGTTAATAATTTCAGATTGCATTCTCAGTAAATTTGCTGCCATTAACGTCAACTGCGTTGAAAGCGTCACATACCATTGAAAAAAATGAAAACTATCCTTGTTGTCATCTCGCTTCTTTTCAGCACATTTATTGTTGAGTCTTTTACTTTCGTGATTGTTTTCGACATCTCCCTTAGCTTATGTCGAGTCTAGCACACCGAACAAACTGTTTGCTATATTGCCCACTATATCGAGTGGAGCTCTACGTATCCTTGTTTACTTCATCATGGTATTTTCTGTTTGAAATCCCTCATACAGACGTTTGAAGTGGAGGAACATTGCATCGCACGCAATTGTTCGTGCGAGATCTGAGCACATGCGTCCAATTCTTGCAGTGCCAATGGAAAATGTTTCCATAACTTTCCAAAATGGTTCCAAGTCATAGTTTGCAATTATAGTCCAATCGGCGGTAACTAACTTGGATGATCCTATCTTTTCATAGAATATTCCAGGCTTCGTTCCAAAATTCGTAAAATTTTTGGAATTTGCCAAAGCCAATGGAAGTAGTAAAATCATTACCAGCATCGTTGTGGCCAGTGATGGCCGTAACCATGTCTTCTGTTTTTTGGTATGATTGACGTTTGAAGGAAGTTCTTCTCGTGACTCATCATCAATCAAAGGGTGTTTGTCAGAACATTCATCGTCTGGTAATAGTGCTGCCAACTTGTGTACTGCTCTTTTGTACGTTCCAGTTGCTGTTCGTACGTCAACAACGCGAACATGGTTGTCTGGGCCTGAAAATATTTTGAGGACTCTTCCCATTGGCCACTGCTGGACAGGAACCTTGTCCTCTTTAATTAATACCTGGTCTCCTTCTTTAATGTTGGTTAAAGACCTTTTCCATTTTTGACGTTGTTGAAGTTGCTGAAGATATTCTCGTGACCATTGAGTCCAAAAGGTGTGTTTTAATTTAGAAACCAGCTGCCACCTTTGCACTAATGTTTTAGGTTGTTGGGATGGTTCATTGTCAACCTGCGCCATTAAGGGTTCATCAATAAGAAAATGACCCGGTGAAAGCGCAGTCAGATCATTTTGGGTCATTGGACATTGGAGTTATTGGCCGTGAATTTAATATGGCTTCGATTTCAACTATAAGTGTCTCCAATTCTTCATATGTTAAAGACTCTGGTTTGTTTTTTAGCAGCAAACTTTTTGCAGACTTGACTGCAACTTCCCAAAGTCCACCGAAATGTGGAGCTCGAGGTGGAATGAATTTAAATGCCACATGCTTCGTGTTGCAGAATTCAATGCTTCCGTTTCTAGCGTTTTCAGAGAAAATAGCTGCATCAAGTTCGCTTAACTAATTTTTTGCACCAACAAAATAAGTTGCATTATCGCAGTGCAGCGTCTGACACTTTCCACGCCGGCTACAAAAACGTTTTAGAGCTCCGATAAATGCCTGTGTCGTTAAGTCACTGACCAGTTCCAAATGCACAGCTTTTGTAGCGAAACAACAAAATACGGTAATATATGCTTTATGAGGACGTTTACCTCTGATTATGGACTGATAGTGGACTGCATCGAATCCAGCATTAAAAAAAGGCCGTGCTTGAGTGACCAGTAATGGAGATAAATTACGCATTATTCTGAAACAATTGTGGTCTTACTCTTCTGCATTTGACACAGTTATGCACTATATTGCGTGAGTTACCGATGTAGAAAATAATTGAATGATCGTTCTTGTTGAGTGTTCATACATTAATGCTTTATTCATGCTCAAATCGAGCAACATATTCAGAAAATGTTAAGTTCAGACAATGTTACAAGTTTGTTTATAATAAAAAATATGCTTATTGTATTTGATTACAGTACCGAGAGTTTTATTTGGGTCGCCAGACACATGGCATAAACAGTTTTGTATATTTCCTTAACTATTGCTTAAATAAACTCTGCGAATCTGCTTCGTTGACAAATCTCCGGTGGTGGAACTCGAGTTATGCTGCTGCTGCTTTTATTGCTGGTGGCGCAATGTTTGTTTATGCTGACATTGTGGCAGTTGAAGAAGTTACGTTGACATTGTATTTGCGAGGGTTGGCAGAGAGATTTTGCAGGGTGGGTGGAGCGATGTGGTAACTCCTCCCCCCTTAAGTTGGAGCGATGGCCACAGTGAAGAGATTTTCGGAACAGTGGATGAAGCGACATCATTGGCGATGTTGGTTGCGATAAATATTGTTTTCGCTCGTTTTCGGGCCAATATATATGTTGACATTGCAACACTTATTATCATGACTGATAATATTGCGTAAGTTGTGTACTGATGGATGGCTGTGACATTATGCATTTTATACATTTGTCTTTTGTTCTGTACGTCGGCGAATTGTAATTTGTTTAGGCTTTGCTCCTCAATTGTAGTGTTGATTTTTATCGTGGGATGGTGGGGAACTATCAAGTTCGGGCGTTCTTTTTCAATTAGCATGTCGTCTGTGTACAACAAGCCATTGATTGATACCGTACAGTTTATGTAATGGATTATTACTGACCCATTAATTGTCATGGGGTCCTGCTTGAATTTACCTGGAGTTGTTTTGGTTGTGGATAATGTTATTGATGCATCTTGCTTTGATGTTGTTTTGTGTGAAACCGTTTTCGTCGCAGTAGTATGTGTTGCTTATATTTAAACATAAACTATTGTAAGTCTTAAATTTATTTGTATTATATGCAATAAATTTTGGTAGAATAATTTCTTTAGTTTTGTTTATTGGTAGTGGTATAATGTGTTCAAAAGTATATATATCTTTGTTTACAATTGGTATAGCAATATTGAATATTATATTATTTCTTAAATAGTATGCTTTCATTTTTAACAATGGGTAAATGTTTAACTCGGATACTGCATCAACTGTTTCTGTTTTTAGTATTTTATTTATATGCTATATTTCGTTTTGGCTTAATATAAATTTGGGTACAATATTTAATTTGGCCAGAATTAGACTATCTGCTATATTATTAATATGGCTATACAATATGTCAATGTTGTAACTTATTCTATTTAAATATTGCATGGTTATTATTTTGTTTTCGTTATCTTTAAAAATTTTGTTTTGAATATTTTTGAAATAGGTGCCAACAATTTCTTGTTCTTTATTTATAAACATCGTAATGTTATTAAATCTTTCAATCATATTATCGTTTACATTTTCTTGTTGTTGCATATAATGTACAATGTCATTTTTATTATTTAGTAGGCTATTAATCTAAGCATGCAATTCTTTTGAGTCTAATTCATCCATATTTCCCTTAATAGTTTTAATTACTGATCCAAAGCCATTTATAAAGCCTCGTTTCTGTCTATAGCTTGGTGTTATGTACTGTAGTCTTTCATGTACTTGTTGAAGTTTTAATTTCAATATGCTGATAGAATCATTGAATGTTTCCTCATTGAATTCTAATGAGTGTATGAGATCTTGAAAGTTACGTATGCTATTTAAATATACTTCTAGGTCTATAATGTGCAAAATGCTTCTGTAACCGGTAATTATTTTAGCCGTTCCTAGTCTTATTTCCACGACTGATTGGTCTTCTTTTATTTGTTGAACGTCCAGTATTTGAGCCCATGTCCAAAAAGACCTAAAGTTAATTAATTGGTATTAGATTATTTTTTTTTTTACTTTACGTTTTATCTTTGATACGTGAATTTTTTGTTTTCTCGTTGTTATGAAAGTTACTTTCCCGTCTTGTTCTACTATATGTTTTGAGAATCTAGGAGTTATTTTATTTCTCCTATTCTCTTTTCTTTCCTTGTTTTATTAAGTTTGTTTGTTCTTTTTAGAGCTTGTTGTTCCAAGGTATTTTTTATTTCTGGATAAAGTTTTTCTTGAAAATTATTTAATTTTTGTAAATAATCGTGATGATTATCATTTTGTATTTTCTTATTAAAATCATTTGTTTTACCAAAGAAAAGTTCATATGGGTTATATTTAGTGGCTGAGTGTACTGAATTATTATATGTTATCAGAGTTTCTGCGAAAATATCATTGTGATCGATTTCTGATTTTTCGACTTTCTTTTTATTCAGAATAATTCTGTATATTTCTGTTAACGAAGAGTGCAGACGCTCAACAGGTGAATTACTCGAGGATTGTTGGAATGATGTAAAATGTAAATTAATATTATATTGTGAACAAAAGGATTTAAATATATTTGATGAAAATTCAGCGACCTGATCACACATATTTTTTTAAGGAATTCCGTAGGAAACTATAAATTCTCTTAGCGACTTTATAATATTTAAACTATCTCTAGCGGGTAGTGTATAGCATTTTGCAAATTTTGATAATTTATCGATTAATGTTAGAATTTTTTGATTGTTAATCGAATAAATATCTAATGAACAATATTTAGAGGTTTCGATGGAGTTTCGGGTAATTCAAACTCGATTTTTTGTGGATTTCTATCGTATTTTAGTAATTGACAGATATCTTAATTGTTTATTGTTTGTATTATTTTGACTTTCATGTTCGGAAAGTAATAATCTTGTTTAATATGAAGATGTGTCTCGTCAATACCACGATGGTTACTATTTCTGTGGTATGTTCCGATTAACTCATCTTGCTTGTCATTTTCCGTAATGTAACACCTAGTCATGGGTTTAGTAAGTTTGGAGAAATCTTTAATGAATTTTCTGTAATAACTCATTAGACCTATAAATGATTTAATTTGGGTACTTGTTCTGGGTAAGGGAAATTTTTTTATTGCTTCAATTTTACTTGGGCTTGGTTTTATACCCTCTGTGGTGACAATGTGTCCCAGAAATTCGAGCTCTTTTCTTAAAAAATCGGATTTATCCATTTGTATTTTTAGGTTGACTGATTTTATTCTATCAAAGACTCTTCCAAGGTTTGTGATATGTTCTCTTGTAAAGAAGTTGAAAAGATAATAATATCAACAAGATACACTAGACAAATGGTTCCATTTAGCTCTTTTAAGACGTTATCCATAACTCTTTGGAAAGTAGAAGGTGAATTTTTAAGACCGAAAGGCATTCTTATGTATTCATAATGACCTCCTTCTACTGTAAACGCTGTTTTTTGCATATCTTTAGGGTCCATTTCTATTTGGTGGAACCCACTAGCTAGATCGATTGCTGAAAAGTACATACTTCTTCCTAATTTGTCTAAAATGTCATTAATTTGGAATGGGGTATCTATCGGTAATAGTTTTTTCATTTAGTTTTCGGTAATCGATGACAAGTCGCCATTTTCTTTTCCCACTGGCATCTGTTTTTTTCGGGACCACCCATACTGGTGAACTCCATGGTGAAAAACTAGGTTTTATGATTTTTTGGCTTAGCATTTCAGAAATTTGCTTTTGCACTTCTTTTTTATGAACGTATGGATATCTATAAGATTTTGTGTAAATTGGTACTTCATCTGTTGTTTTAATTTTATGTTTTATCTCATTTGTGAATGATAACTCTTCTTGTGGGTTATAGAATATGCATGAGTATTTCTTACAGATTTTCAACAATTCTTTCTTTTCTTCTTTGTTAAGATGATCGGTTCTTAACATATCTGCAATATTTACATTATCACTTTCGTCATAATTATAGATTGTGCTTTCCGAACTGTTCAATTCTACATGATCTTCTTGATCATATAAGTCGACCATAAGTGGTTGTTCTAGGTAAAAAGTTTGTTCCTCGTCTGAATTATTAATAATTTCCATATAAGATAGGCCATTATTCGCTATATATAAGCCATTTTGAATTTGTAAGTTTTCCGTTACATTTATGGTTTCGCTTATAAAAGCCCCTTTATTGATGTTAACTGGTATGGAAAGTATTGTTCTGGAGAAAGGTGGTATCAATTTAGTGTTTGACACTATGTTTGGTTTTAATATTAGACTCAATTGCGTGTTAGGTGTTTGTAAAATGCGTTGTGATATATTAATATTAGCTTTTAACTTATCCAATGCATCTATGCCAAATAGTCCATCAAAAAATGGGTGAAATTTAAAAATTAGAAAGTCAAGAGTACCTTTCACATTAAATTCTTTAAATATGGTTAAAGTGGTTTTTTTTTGTTACTGAATGTTTTGCGAGTACAGTGGAGATTACCGTTGGTTTTCCAAGTTCTCTTTGAGCTTGTAAAGGTACAAGTTCGGGGTTATTAGTGTCAATAAGAAATCGAAGTGGTCGGCCTTTTGGCAATTCTATAATAACATAAGGTAATTGAGAATGATGTTTACTTGTGTTTATGTACCCCGTCGGTTTTTGGAAGCTTGTTGCCGAAAATTTATGTCGTCTTCAATATTACAAAGTTCTACATTTCGAAGTGTTTGTTCATTGTCCACAATATTGTGAACTTCTACCTCATTGCTTCTTACATTGTTTTTCTGTCTAGTTTGAGAACTTCTTGGCTGCTCTTTTGGAGGCATAATTGCTTCTCTATAGGACTGCTGTTGGTCTTGAATACCCTGCATCGGGGTCATGTAACTTTGGTTTGTTTGCCAATTTTGTCTTTGTGAATCATTTTGGTATTGATAAGGTCCCTGATCTTGATTATATTGGTACCTAGGTCGATATTGATAAGGTCCTTGATTTTGATTGTTCTGATATCTAGGCTGATATTGTCCTTGACCTTGATATTCTGATATCTGGATTGGTATTGCTTTCCATATTGGTTCTGGTAATAAGGTTGACCTTGTTGTTGGTAATTCTGCCTATACTGGTTTTGATTACCGTAGTTACTAAATCGTTTTTGATTTTGCTCGTAAAAGTTACCATTAATATTTCTGTTACCATTGTAATTGTAATTATTAACCTGGCATTCGGTATTCTCTACCGCATAGATATTTCTTTCGCTGTGACAGATTTCTAATGCCATCTTTAGAGTTGTCGGATTTCTTGATTTTAATATATTTGTAAGAGGGTTTCTCAGACCATGTATGAATCTATGTAAACAAACTCCTGTATATAAATCTTTTTTCTGTTTGTTTAATTTTGTGTCGGTCTCATTTATTTCAATGTTATTCATAATTGCCGCTTTTATGCTCGAAATTTCATCATAAAACTGGCGAAATGATGAATTTCCTTGAATCATTTTGTGTAATTGGTCCAGAAGGACTGGTTCGGGTCTTCTGTCTGAGTAATTTTCCAATAGGGCTTTCTTAATCTCATTCCAGTTAAGAGGAATCGATTCGGCTTCAAGTATTTCACTTGCATTGCCCTTTATTTTATTCCGTATGGATCTTAGTACGGTCTGTCCTACAGGGGTTTCGTCAGTTTCCCTGTATATAAGTAATACCTCTTCAACATTAGTTATAAATTGTCTCAAAATTTTAGGATTGCTCGTAAACGTAACTATTTCTGAAAGAGTGTTTGGTAATGGCATTTGTGAATAAACCCCCGGTTGGTTTTGGGTAGATGTTCCTGTGATTGTATTTGTACTCATACCTGAGCCAGATGGATCGTTTGAATTATTGGGAACATATTCATATTGTGTTGATTGACTTAAACCTCTAGTTCTTCCCTAATATCTGGTAAGCTTTGACTTTTTTCTTTTGCTGCCCTACTACGGGTGTAAGAGATGAGTCTTACAAATTTCTTTGACATATATTATATTTAGAAATATTTTATTTTGTTAATTTTTATACTATGTTTATGTTTATAAATATTTTTCTTGTTGCTTTTTTTCAAAGTAATGTTTTTTTTTTCTTTTTTTCTTCCTCTCTTTTTTTTGTAATTATTATTATGTTATATGTAAAAAATACTCTTTCTCTTCTTTGTATATATAGGTATTTTTCTTGTTGTTTTTTCTTTGTCAAAAATATATATTTTTTTTATACTTTCTCTTTTTTTTTTATAATAATAATTTTCTTGTTCAACTGTCTAGCTCAATGCTGTACAATTGAACGCCCTAGATTATAAAGTGTCTAATGTGCCTAGTGCGATACTGTGCAATTAGACTGTTAATACTCGTCTTTTGCCTAGCATAAGCTGTGCAATAGTTTTCTTAAACCTTTATAATACTTTTAAAACACTAACAAAGTGTCAACGGATGTATGACTGTTCTGTATTAACGAGAGTTAATGCTCAATGCAAAACGCTGGTTTTCCAGAACCTTTGTAGTGTTATCTCCTAACCGTTTTCCTTTTAAGTGAGTAGTTATTTGTTTTTTATTTTCCTATCTTTCATTATATAAATATATATTTTTTTTTTGTATTTAGCTTACAATCATAAGTGCTATTATGATACGCACTTTTTTTTGTTTTGTTTTATTATATATAGATTTTTGTAAATAAATTGTAAATTTTTGTTCTTTTTTCACAATTTCACTTTTTCTCTTATATTTTTTATTAAATATTTTTTTATAATTTTTACGAGCGATTTCCAAAGGATTAATATCCGCCGCAACTTTACTTATGAGTTGCGTGAAATCGCATACCGACTGCGCCAGTTACCGATGTAGAAAATAATTGAATGATCGTTCTTGTTGAGTGTTCATACATTAATGCTTTATTCATGCTCAAATCGAGCTATATATTCAGAAATTCTTAAGACAATTTTATACAAGTTTGTTTATAATAAAAAATATGCTTATTGTATTTGATTACAGTACCGAGAGTTTTATTTGGGTCGCCAGACACATGGCATAAACAGTTTTGTATATTTCCTTAACTATTGCTTAAATAAACTTTGCGAATCTGCTTCGTTGACAAATCTCCGGTGGTGGAACTCGAGTTATGCTGCTGCTGCTGCTGCTTTTATTGCTGGTGGCGCAATGTTTGTTTATGCTGACATTGTAGCAGTTGAAGAAGTTACGCTGACATTGTATTTGCGAGGGTTGGGAGATAGGTTTTGGAGGGTGGGTGGAGCGATGTGGTAACTCCTGCGACGGTCTTGCCCTTTAAAATCCAAAATCGTTGACGAGCTATTGCTAATAGCGTTTGCGGTCCACAATGCATATTTTCCTTATGAATGTGTTGGAGCAGCAATTTTATGAGTGGATCATCGTTTGGTAATAACATTGGATGTTTTGCGTCGTGTGATATTTCAGCTGCTTGTAATCGACCTACTACACGAATGATTGAGTCATTGTCAAGGTATGGAGTTAACGAGCTAAGGGAACTGCTTTTGTCAACAACTCCAGTTTTTTTTCAACTGTTTTATTTCATGTGCGAAGTCGTTTCTTTGTATATTCCGAACTATAATTTTTATGGATTGTTCAAGTTCCTCAACAGATATTTGTACTGAACTGAAGCCCTTTTTGCGAAATCCGTTGTAGTCTACTGAACGAATTGTTATGTCGGATATTGTATAAAATGTCCGATTGAGTTGTGTTTTCAATAACTGTTATGTTTTTGGATTTGCGTTCTAAACAAGTTGGATATTTTATAGATTCTGTAAATGGTGTTGGCCATTATGATTGTGATCCATGTAAGAACAATGGTCCATGTTGCCAAAAACTATCAGTGCACATTCTTCTTGCCGAAATTCCTCGAGAAAGTAAACCTGCCGCATTATGTTGTTAAGAAACGTGTCGCCATTGTTGTAGAACTATTGACTCTTGAATTTTTGAAACTCTATTTGCAACAAATGTATGAAACTATAATGCAGAAGCGTTAATCCAAGCTAATACAATTTCAGAGTCCGTCCAAAAAAAAGATGGAATATTTTTCACATGAAGATCCTTGATCACTTTTTTTTTCCAATTCTGACCCTAGCAGGGCAGCACATAACTCCAGCCGTGGTAAGGTTTGCCTTGATAGAGGTGCTACACGTGTTTTAGCGCACAGTAAATTTACTGATATTTGCTTATTTTTGTAAGTAGCCCGAACATATATAGTTGCTCCATATGCTTTCTCTGAAGCGTCGACAAATGTATGTAATTCCCTTTTTATTGGAACTTGGCCCCCATATATATGTCGAGGCAGCTTATAACTGTTCAATAATTGTTTTGTTATTGTTGTTGATGTGAAAGTTTGAGCTCGTCCACACAGATAATCAAAGTTGGGCATCCACACTAGGCCTAACGTCTTAATCTGATGATTGTGTTGTACATCAAGTAAATGATTTGGAAATTCTATTTTCATGTGGTGTGCCTTCAAGTAGTCTTGGTTCTTTAGTTTCTTTTGCAGCGTAGCTGATCCTAGTGGATACTGATATTTCCTTAAAGATGCTAAATGTTGTAGGCATTTTGTTGCCAAAAAAGGAGCCGACGTTGTACCCTAAGTAACGGTTTCAGTCGATATAATTTTAACTCTTCAGATGGGTCGCTTCGCCATGCTTTCATCTGGTGAAATTGGTCCAATGGATTCATCCAAATTTGCCGACACATTTTTTCAATGTCCGCTGTGAAAACATATTTATATGTCCTGAAGCGTAGTAAAATAGAAAAGAGCTCGCTTTGGACTGTCGGTCCTGAATAAACGATGTCATTTATTGATCTGCTTGTGGATGTTTTGACAGACGCGTCGAATACTACCCTAAGTTTGGTAGTCTCACTGTCTGGTTTCAATACACGGCGATGTGGAATAAAATAGTGTGATGCAGGAAAAGTTTTAGCTTTAGCTTCCGTGAATTGCAGTCCTGGTTCCTTGTTGACCTGCTGTTTACTCCGGTGCAGAAAGATTTCTCGTTCAATTGTTCCTTGATAGGGTCCAGAGGAAGGATCACGCCGGGATCACCAAAAATGTCATGTCTGTCAAAATTAAATGTCCAATATAAGACAGCCGCTAGTACAAAACTAGTGACTAATAGATGTCGTAACCTGCACTTGGAACAAGTTGGATGTCGGAGAAAAAGTAAATGAGTGCAACAAAGAAAGACGTGTATGCTTCGATTCTCAATGAAGTACTAACTTCATTTCAACTTTAGTCTAGCTTATATACAATATTTTTAGTTGATAAAAATACAAACTAACAGATAAAACGGTTTAAATTAAAAAGAATTTTCCAACGGATAATAGAGTGGAAAATTCCATAGAACACTTTTACTAAATGATCATAAACTGACCGTAATAAAAAACTGAACACATTGTAGATAATGTGCGCTCGCCGCATGTGCACATATGTTATCACTTAAAATATTTGTTCTTAATTGTGCACTGATAGTCCTTTTTTAATCTTTGGTTTGTCAGAAGATAAATATAGTTTTATGACATGTAATAAAAATGTGCGCATGTGAACTCTTCATTTGCTACAAATATGTAGCCTTGATAAGAGACGTTGTTGCCTGCGCGCTAGCGTTTTATTTGTAAATTAGAAGCTACTTATCAGTATCTATAGTGTCGATAGACATATGTAAATGTATTTGTAACTTAAAACTAACTTCGAAACTATTTTTTAGTAGTGTTGAAAGATATATGCGACCAGTGTGGCTGAGTGTCGCTGATAAAAAACCAAACATTATATTCATTATTACCGTTGCCGCTTTTGCGTGCATCTTAACTGCGCCTACATTTAGAACTAAGCTTAAACCTTATTTAGCTGGTAGCTTGTTTTCAATCAAGTTGCAGCACCATCGCCATACGTCAAGCATCAAATTCGTTGATGTTTATTTTATCATTTCTGCTGCTAGACGTCGGGTCAGCAGTAACTCAAGATTGGAATGTTATGTGAAGTGTATCACGAAAATTCTATAAGTATTTGTAGTGATGCAAAATTTCGCAGTGATAGCTTTATCTCGTGAACATTTTTTTATTTTGCGCAGTTTGTAATAATATAAATATTTGTAGTGATTAAATGTTATCACAGTACGCAGTGATAGATTTTTACTTAAGAATTTTTGGGCCCTGGTTTTGTGCAAATGTACGTAACAGGTAGAAATAATGGTTACCCCCATTATGGTCATGAGTGATAGAGAAATCGATAAAGCCATGTCCGCCTGTCCCTCCGTATGAACGAAAGGATCTCGGTAACGGTAAAACAGACTTCCCTGGTTTTGTGCAAATGTATGTAACAGGTAGAAATAATGGTTACCCCCATTATGGTCATGAGGTATAGAAAAATCGATAAAGCCATGTCCGCCTGTCCCTCCGTATGAACGAAAGGATCTCGGAAACGGTAAAACAGACTTCGTTCTTTTTGCATTCGACTAGGACTTTTACGAATTTATTTTAAAATTTTGCCAATCCCCCTCCTTTCCTATAAATTCCCCCTCAAGAGTAAAAATTTCTTCGGCATAAGTATGCCAGTATAGAGATAACGTCTCTCTAAGCCAAAATCCTAAAACTTCAATAAAATCGGATAATAAATGACGATTTTATAAGTAATTGAATTTGAATGACCTATGATACATCCGTCCTCCCTTTTCTTTTCATGCTTAAAAAAATGTTTTATAAGGCATTTATTCGTGCAGTGAGAAGTGGAAGAAGCAAAATACTTTTCATCAGAACCATTATTTCATATGAATTTCCTACCTGTTTGTTTTGCAGTGCTTGGTCATAAGCTAGGGAAGCATTTAATGCGTTTGTTAGGCGACCTGTACTGGTATAGGGCCTTGTAAAATACACACACGTTACAAATTAAACTCGACCGTTCCTTTTAGGATACTAAAACGTACCCATTTTATTTAGTAATATCTTCCTTTTATATAAGTTGGTCTTTATCAGCGGCAAAGTGTGTTTGTTTAGTATATCAGCAGCTCATTGATTTATGGCTGCTTATCTATAATGCTTTGGTTTAGTGGACTATTTGTGTGTTCTGATATATTTAAAATGTTTGGCTCTGATAAGACATCCTGTCAAAGTGTGTGAACGAAAGTTTCACGGTACGTGTTAAGCTGTCGATTCTTTGCGTTAAGTGCGTAACGATATGAGATGATATGAGACCGTCGGACACTTCTTATCTGCCTTTCTGATGAGCTGCTCTTCTGTTGGTATGCTTCGACAGAGACTGCAAAACTCGTATTTACCGCCACATCCGGAGAAAGCAGTGTTTTCGCGATCCCGTTATGCCAATCAATCTGATGGAATCCCAACTTTAGATCCAATGTCGTAAAGTATTGAGAATCTCCCGAATTTGATAGAATAGCCCCGACATTTGGAATGGGGTAAGAATCGTCAATTGTTTTCTCATTAAGATTTCGAAAGTCAATGACTAGTCTTTTCATTGTAACACCATTCTTGTGTAGACCTTTTTTGGGTACGAAGGGGATCGGATTATTATGGCGACCGCGAAGGCCGTATAATGTAATTGTTTAAAACATCGTTTACTTCAGCCTTCATGAAGTCGGCTACGCCTAAAGGATATGGATAAAATTTTGCATAAGTGAGATACTCGTCCTTAGTGCGAATTGTTGCTACTACATTGGTATTGTATGGTAGTGCTATTTTATCTTTAGCGCAAATCGGGAGGACTCGGTTTGAAGCTGTAGGTGACTTGGCCACCAAGGAAAAATATGACTTCTGTTCCGAAGTCGTGTTTCGTTAACTTGTCTTTTAAATTAATAGTTGCATGAACCTCATGAAGTAGGTCAAGGCCTACAATGCGGTCAAAAGAATATAAAATCATTCTCTACCAGTGAAGTCTGTGATGGATTTTATCACATCGAGAGTTTCGTCACACTTTTTTGAAGGGAGAACTGTTATTCTTTTATAAACTATAACCGATTGTGTGCTTAATATAGTGTTTAACTCTTTAACGTCGTTTTCTGTCGTATAGTTATTCATAAACTCACAAACAGTAGAGATAAGCAGAGAAAATTTTGAAATTTAATTTAAATTCGATTTAAATTCGTTTTATATTTTATATTGTCTTTTTATATTTGTCTTTTTAAAATTTTTTATTTAATTTTTGTTTATTTTTTTATTATTATTAGCATTGTTAGCATTATTAAAAATAGGAATTAAAAATTTTTTTATATTTAAATTTTTTTTATTTATCACCTTTCATTTTGTTTTTTTTTTTATGTAGATATGGTGTTTAAAGTTTTTCTTGAAATTGCCGTTGGACATTGTAGTTGCCGTTGGACGTTGTAGTTTTGTTGTAGTTGCTGTTGGACGTTGTAGATTTGTAGCTTTACTTCTTATTGTTGATAGTTGCTTTTGATTTTAATTTTGTTAGTTTATGTTTTTAAGGTTTGCCTTGATAGAGGTGCTACACGTGTTTTAGCGCACAGTAAATTTACTGATATTTGCTTATTTTTGTAAGTAGCCCGAACATATATAGTTGCTCCATATGCTTTCTCTGAAGCGTCGACAAATGTATGTAATTCCCTTTTTATTGGAACTTGGCCCCCATATATATGTCGAGGCAGCTTATAACTGTTCAATAATTGTTTTGTTATTGTTGTTGATGTGAAAGTTTGAGCTCGTCCACACAGATAATCAAAGTTGGGCATCCACACTAGGCCTAACGTCTTAATCTGATGATTGTGTTGTACATCAAGTAAATGATTTGGAAATTCTATTTTCATGTGGTGTGCCTTCAAGTAGTCTTGGTTCTTTAGTTTCTTTTGCAGCGTAGCTGATCCTAGTGGATACTGATATTTCCTTAAAGATGCTAAATGTTGTAGGCATTTTGTTGCCAAAAAAGGAGCCGACGTTGTACCCTAATTAACGGTTTCAGTCGATATAATTTTAACTCTTCAGATGGGTCGCTTCGCCATGCTTTCATCTGGTGAAATTGGTCCAATGGATTCATCCAAATTTGCCGATACATTTTTTCAATGTCCGCTGTGAAAACATATTTATATGTCCTGAAGCGTAGTAAAATAGAAAAGAGCTCGCTTTGGACTGTCGGTCCTGAATAAACGATGTCATTTATTGATCTGCTTGTGGATGTTTTGACAGACGCGTCGAATACTACCCTAAGTTTGGTAGTCTCACTGTCTGGTTTCAATACACGGCGATGTGGAATAAAATAGTGTGATGCAGGAAAAGTTTTAGCTTTAGCTTCCGTGAATTGCAGTCCTGGTTCCTTGTTGACCTGCTGTTTACTCCGGTGCAGAAAGATTTCTCGTTCAATTGTTCCTTGATAGGGTTCAGAGGAAGGATCACGCCGGGATCACCAAAAATGTCATGTCTGTCAAAATTAAATGTCCAATATAAGACAGCCGCTAGTACAAAACTAGTGACTAATAGATGTCGTAACCTGCACTTGGAACAAGTTGGATGTCGGAGAAAAAGTAAATGAGTGCAACAAAGAAAGACGTGTATGCTTCGATTCTCAATGAAGTACTAACTTCATTTCAACTTTAGTCTAGCTTATATACAATATTTTTAGTTGATAAAAATACAAACTAACAGATAAAACGGTTTAAATTAAAAAGAATTTTCCAACGGATAATAGAGTGGAAAATTCCATAGAACACTTTTACTAAATGATCATAAACTGACCGTAATAAAAAACTGAACACATTGTAGATAATGTGCGCTCGCCGCATGTGCACATATGTTATCACTTAAAATATTTGTTCTTAATTGTGCACTGATAGTCCTTTTTTAATCTTTGGTTTGTCAGAAGATAAATATAGTTTTATGACATGTAATAAAAATGTGCGCATGTGAACTCTTCATTTGCTACAAATATGTAGCCTTGATAAGAGACGTTGTTGCCTGCGCGCTAGCGTTTTATTTGTAAATTAGAAGCTACTTATCAGTATCTATAGTGTCGATAGACATATGTAAATGTATTTGTAACTTAAAACTAACTTCGAAACTATTTTTTAGTAGTGTTGAAAGATATATGCGACCAGTGTGGCTGAGTGTCGCTGATAAAAAACCAAACATTATATTCATTATTACCGTTGCCGCTTTTGCGTGCATCTTAACTGCGCCTACATTTAGAACTAAGCTTAAACCTTATTTAGCTGGTAGCTTGTTTTCAATCAAGTTGCAGCACCATCGCCATACGTCAAGCATCAAATTCGTTGATGTTTATTTTATCATTTCTGCTGCTAGACGTCGGGTCAGCAGTAACTCAAGATTGGAATGTTATGTGAAGTGTATCACGAAAATTCTATAAGTATTTGTAGTGATGCAAAATTTCGCAGTGATAGCTTTATCTCGTGAACATTTTTTTATTTTGCGCAGTTTGTAATAATATAAATATTTGTAGTGATTAAATGTTATCACAGTACGCAGTGATAGATTTTTACTTAAGAATTTTTGGGCCCTGGTTTTGTGCAAATGTACGTAACAGGTAGAAATAATGGTTACCCCCATTATGGTCATGAGTGATAGAGAAATCGATAAAGCCATGTCCGCCTGTCCCTCCGTATGAACGAAAGGATCTCGGTAACGGTAAAACAGACTTCCCTGGTTTTGTGCAAATGTATGTAACAGGTAGAAATAATGGTTACCCCCATTATGGTCATGAGGTATAGAAAAATCGATAAAGCCATGTCCGCCTGTCCCTCCGTATGAACGAAAGGATCTCGGAAACGGTAAAACAGACTTCGTTCTTTTTGCATTCGACTAGGACTTTTACGAATTTATTTTAAAATTTTGCCAATCCCCCTCCTTTCCTATAAATTCCCCCTCAAGAGTAAAAATTTCTTCGGCATAAGTATGCCAGTATAGAGATAACGTCTCTCTAAGCCAAAATCCTAAAACTTCAATAAAATCGGATAATAAATGACGATTTTATAAGTAATTGAATTTGAATGACCTATGATACATCCGTCCTCCCTTTTCTTTTCATGCTTAAAAAAATGTTTTATAAGGCATTTATTCGTGCAGTGAGAAGTGGAAGAAGCAAAATACTTTTCATCAGAACCATTATTTCATATGAATTTCCTACCTGTTTGTTTTGCAGTGCTTGGTCATAAGCTAGGGAAGCATTTAATGCGTTTGTTAGGCGACCTGTACTGGTATAGGGCCTTGTAAAATACACACACGTTACAAATTAAACTCGACCGTTCCTTTTAGGATACTAAAACGTACCCATTTTATTTAGTAATATCTTCCTTTTATATAAGTTGGTCTTTATCAGCGGCAAAGTGTGTTTGTTTAGTATATCAGCAGCTCATTGATTTATGGCTGCTTATCTATAATGCTTTGGTTTAGTGGACTATTTGTGTGTTCTGATATATTTAAAATGTTTGGCTCTGATAAGACATCCTGTCAAAGTGTGTGAACGAACGTTTCACGGTACGTGATAAGCTGTCGATTCTTTGCGTTAAGTGCGTAACGATATGAGATGATATGAGACCGTCGGACACTTCTTATCTGCCTTTCTGATGAGCTGCTCTTCTGTTGGTATGCTTCGACAGAGACTGCAAAACTCGTATTTACCGCCACATCCGGAGAAAGCAGTGTTTTCGCGATCCCGTTATGCCAATCAATCTGATGGAATCCCAACTTTAGATCCAATGTCGTAAAGTATTGAGAATCTCCCGAATTTGATAGAATAGCCCCGACATTTGGAATGGGGTAAGAATCGTCAATTGTTTTCTCATTAAGATTTCGAAAGTCAATGACTAGTCTTTTCATTGTAACACCATTCTTGTGTAGACCTTTTTTGGGTACGAAGGGGATCGGATTATTATGGCGACCGCGAAGGCCGTATAATGTAATTGTTTAAAACATCGTTTACTTCAGCCTTCATGAAGTCGGCTACGCCTAAAGGATATGGATAAAATTTTGCATAAGTGAGATACTCGTCCTTAGTGCGAATTGTTGCTACTACATTGGTATTGTATGGTAGTGCTATTTTATCTTTAGCGCAAATCGGGAGGACTCGGTTTGAAGCTGTAGGTGACTTGGCCACCAAGGAAAAATATGACTTCTGTTCCGAAGTCGTGTTTCGTTAACTTGTCTTTTAAATTAATAGTTGCATGAACCTCATGAAGTAGGTCAAGGCCTACAATGCGGTCAAAAGAATATAAAATCATTCTCTACCAGTGAAGTCTGTGATGGATTTTATCACATCGAGAGTTTCGTCACACTTTTTTGAAGGGAGAACTGTTATTCTTTTATAAACTATAACCGATTGTGTGCTTAATATAGTGTTTAACTCTTTAACGTCGTTTTCTGTCGTATAGTTATTCATAAACTCACAAACAGTAGAGATAAGCAGAGAAAATTTTGAAATTTAATTTAAATTCGATTTAAATTCGTTTTATATTTTATATTGTCTTTTTATATTTGTCTTTTTAAAATTTTTTATTTAATTTTTGTTTATTTTTTTATTATTATTAGCATTGTTAGCATTATTAAAAATAGGAATTAAAATTTTTTTTATATTTAAATTTTTTTTATTTATCACCTTTCATTTTGTTTTTTTTTTTATGTAGATATGGTGTTTAAAGTTTTTCTTGAAATTGCCGTTGGACATTGTAGTTGCCGTTGGACGTTGTAGTTTTGTTGTAGTTGCTGTTGGACGTTGTAGATTTGTAGCTTTACTTCTTATTGTTGATAGTTGCTTTTGATTTTAATTTTGTTAGTTTATATTTTTAATCACTTAATAGTTTTTTTCTACTAATCAAGTCTTGCCTTTGCTTATATCTTCGTTGCGTTCATTTAAACTAATTCTTTTTAATGTTTGTGTTTGCGGCGCAATCACTTTGAGTTTGAAGTATTTGCGATCACCTAAATAATTTATTTTTAATTTTGTATTTTAATCGCGTTCACTTTGATTTTTGAACTAAGTTTTATTATTATTATTTTTATTATTATTATTATTTTTATTATTATTATTATTATTTTTATTATTATTATTATTATTATTATTATTATTATTATTATTATTAACAACTACATAAATTAATTCAGTTGCATTAAAAATATATTAAGACTAAGTTGCTCACTGAACATCTAATTACTAACTTAACGCTGAAATAGGAGGAAAGTTACGACCACTCAGACCCGTTGGAGGATTTTTGTTTGGTCGCCCAGTTGACCGACTGTGCCTCAACTCACAGCCAGTCGCAATTACAAATCATAAGATGAAAATGGAAAAATGAAATTACAATTTATTGACGTTCAGAATTAGGAACAGATTTCTTTACATATTTTAAAGAAGAATTGTAGGAGAATAGAGAAGAAAATTTGTTATAGGTATAGCAGAGAGACCGAAATGAATCGTGGAAGGCATAGTTTGTTGTGCAAAATGACAACCATAAAGGCACATAGTTACGCGTAAAGCGTGAGGGAACATTTAAAGAAAGAGATTGCAGTAAATAAGGATTATCGACTTCCTTGTGAAGGAAAACGACAGAGAGCATTGACCGTCGAGCAGATAGAGTTGGAAGATCAATAAGTTTCAATTGATCAACATATGGAGGGAGATGTAAATCAGAAGCCCAATTGAGGTTTCTTTTAGCGAATAACAGAAACTGTTTTTGAACAGGCTCGATACGATCTTGGTGAATTACATAATGTGGGTTCCAAACACATGATGCAAATTCCAAGATCGGACGAACAAGTGATGTGTATAGAAGTTTAGTAGTATAAGGGTCATTAAATTCCTTAGCCCACAGCTTAATAAAGCCAAGAACACCTTTAGCTTAATTAACCATACACACAATATGATTGGTATAGCTTAATTTAGGGTCCATAACGACACCTAAATCATTTATACTAATTTCCCTACTAAGGTTATGTACACCCAGGAAATAGGTCATGATATAAAGTTTTCTGCGATGGAAAGTTACGCATTTACATTTAGAAATATTCAAATTAAGAAAGTTTGTAATAGACTATGTTGGGAAGCATCAGAATATGACAAACATAGTTTGACATCATCCGCATACATCAATACTTGAGTATGATTTATTGCTAAAGGGAGATCATTAATGAACAAAAGAAAGAGCAATGGCCCAAGATGACTTCCTTGAGGAACACCAGAAGACACATTAAAAGATATAGACAAACAATTGTTAAATAATACCTTTTGAGATCTACCTAAAAGGTAGGATTGTATCCAATTAACTAAAGAATGTGGAAACCCTAAAGCTTTTAGTTTATTTATAAGGGGACTATGGCATACACTGTCAAAAGCTTTGCTAAAATCCGTGTAAATAACATCGGTCTGTCGGCCAGACACAAAACCTTTATTAACGATAGAAGCGAATTCTAAAAGATTGGTGCAAATGGATCTGCCTTTAACAAATCCATGTTGTAATGGACTAACCAATGACATAACCGATCGTTGCAATTGATCAGTGATAATTTGCTCAAATAATTTTGGAATAGCACTTAATTTAGCAATACCTCTATAATTCGAGACATCAGATTTATTGCCCTTCTTGTCCCAAAGAGTTGGGAATTTGCTTTGTTTTATAGAAAGTGAAAAAAGAAGAGACAATGGAACACAAATGGAATTAGCACATTGTTTTAGTATACAACTAGGAATATTATCTGGACCAGGCAGGCATGAAAATTTAATAGATTTAAGAGAAACTAGCACATTTGATATGTTAATAACAGGAGATGATATAAAGTCGTAGAATGGGATAACATAGGGATAAGATGTTGGATGGTCAGGAGAAAAATTTGTGTATGTAGATTGAAAGAAAGAAGCAAACAAATCCGATATCTGAGAATCAGAGGATGCTTCATTACTATCAAGACGAAAGTTAGCGGGATAAGCTTTACTTTTACGCTTAATATTGACAAATTTGAAAAAGCTTTTAGGATTATTGCGCACATTGTTTTTAACTCTTAACAAATAAGCAGCGTAACACTGTTTATTTAATGAGTTAAAGTTACAGCGAGCAATAGAAAATTTACTGTAATCGACAGTGCAACCGGTTTCTTTGTATTTCTTTAAAAGGCGAGATTTAATATTTTTTAAACGACTGAGGCTACGAGAGACCAAGGTAGCTTATTTACTGAATTTGGTACAGTTGTATAAGGAATACATCTGTCAAAGTAATTGAAAACGGTTCAATAGAAAATATTCATTGCCGCCTCAACGTCAGTGCAAGCCTCGAGACTTGTCCAATCAGTACTGAATAACAGCTGATTTAACATGGCGTAGTCAGTTTTCTTAAAACATCTGACACGTTGAAGAGATTTAACATTCCCCACACGAGGAACTTTATCGAGCTGGAAAGAAAGCTGCAAAGTAGGATGGTAATTATCTTCAGGTGATATTACCGGAGGTATTCTCTCAACGGATATACTAAAACCATTGTCAACAAATACCAGATCCAGAAACCGACCCGAAATGTTGCAAATGTTGTTACACTGACACAGACACATGTGAGAAACGTATTACGAAGCAGGGGCTAGGAACCCCAGTATCGGCGCTTGGTCAGGGTGAGAAAGCGGGCCTGCAGGCGTCGTCATCAGGCAACCGCAGCTCTACATTGGTTGGTGACTTGGTTGATGTAGAGTATGATGTTACAAGAAAAGAACTTGATATTGACTTAAACCCTCACAATTGTAGCAAAAATCGAGAATTCATTTGTTACATTTGCAGTAAATTTGAGGTAAGCTCTTTGCGGAATAGAATTGACGAAGAAGTGCGTGTAATGTATAATGAAGTTTTTGGTTTTGAGATCGATCAAAATTCTAATTGGGTTCCGCACATTATTTGTAATAGTTGCAGAAAGATGCTCTATCGCTGGAAATCTGATAAAAATCGGGAGTTTATCAAATACTCTAATCCAACAGTCTGGACAATACCTCGATGTGAAGCAGATTGCTATTTTTGTTTGAATTGGTCCGCCTTATTGGTTCAGCCATTTTGAATTTTGAAAATCTGACTTGAAATTCGTATTGAGCGACCCCAAAAACCCCTGAGTAACAAGATTCAAGCAAATCCCTCGTTATTTAAAAAGGTTTGTCTGTCACATAAAATCCGCCATGTTTTTTGGGGTTATGTCACAATCCAGACGTGATGGAGCAAAACAAACTTCAGATTCGTGTTCAGCGCATCAAAATACATAAGGAATGGGTGGTCTAATTCCCCAACTCGGGTACTTTTTTTTTTTGTGTGGCTGTGTAATTGAATAAAATATCGTAAAAATAAATTTTTCAAAAAAAAGGAAAATTAAAAGGAACCTAGTTTTTGTTAGCACTGTAGTGCGCAATGCAACGAAACGGTGAATATTGTCCAATAAAAAAATGTTTTCAACAGAATGCAACAACAACAATATTGTCGCGTTAAATAACAATAACAATTTGTGTGTTGTTAAAGGCAAAAGCAATATTAGAAAAAGAAAGCAGCAACAAATAAATGCTTACCAGAAACCAAAAACAAATATTAAGGTAAAAATAAATGAAAAAAGTGAGAGAGTTACAAACAAAAAAGGCGCGAGCTTATTAAAAATAATTATAAATTATAACAAATTCAATAAAATGCAAAATTAATGTTATTAACAAACAATTACACAGAATTATTTTTAAAATACGTTAAAATAAGTATGTACTATGTTTGAATTAAAAGTTACAGCAAACGAAAATGATTTCAGCTTACGCAAAATATAACCGCACTGATTAGATGTTCAGTGAGAACTATTTGCGTTTAATTTTACTCGTGTTCACTTTTCTTCCGCATCTTATTCAGTTATTTTATTATTAACTGTTTATATTAATAATAGGGTTTTATACCACTTATTGTGCGCCAATTATAATATTTGATATTCGAATCAATTAATGTTTATTAATTATATGCAGAGATGGCTGGCATATTTGTTGAGTTACATGTTTAAACTAACTTAAAATTATTTCTTAAGCTTACATTACAGCTACATTAAATGCCGACGTCCGGTTCGTTCTCACGCTGCCGCTTGTGCAGCGATCAACGTTCCGCTTTGATTATCCTCCCCTTTATGACATCTGTCGTAAGTAAATCTTTTTCGACGACATGTACATTGTAAAGAGGGGTTACCTTGTTTCCTAGCCGTCTGTTCTGCTTATCTGAGTCTCTGTCACTGACTTTATATGTGTCGATTTTTGCTGTGAGCCCTGAGCTTTTTCTCTTAAGCGTCTTGTATTACGGGCTCAACTCGGTATTATGGAATATTTCGACTGGTTTTTTATTTGTAACAGAATGGACGTACTCTCTTATAGCCAAAAGAATAAGGTCGATTGTATCATCAATATTTTAAAAAATGTTATGGCATTCCACTTAACATCTAGAATAGAAGAAATATGATTATATCGAGCCCTTCCCCGCAAAAATAACGTAAGCGCCAAAAATCAAATTTTACAGGAGAAGGTTTTTTTAGTTTACATTAGCGTTGATGGAGGAATTTCATTGAAACTCGAAATAATGAATATTTGAGATGTTATATACGTAACATATCCGTCTTAAAGTTTACTTTAAGCAAAAACTTAGTTCATTTGCTAATAGTTTCCAATTAAGAAACTCGTAATAGTGCATATTAATGGTTTCATAAGGACGGTGATTGGTTCGAGCACATCTTATTATTGTAGTCCACCCACTAGGAGGCCAGACACAGAATCAACTGGCATCATCGTGTGTCCTGGCAACAAGTATGTTATTTTTACAGATTCAACAAATGTGGCTGATTTTATAAAGAACGCAATCATGGTTAGCATGGCTTTAATGCGATTTTGCCCTGCACAACTATCACAGTATAAACTGATAAATTTTTCAGTTTTTATTCGTCCAACATCAATAAATACTTATAAATAGCTGTGCTTATTTCATTACAACCACGTTTGCCTTTTTTTCATCCCATAATATAAAATGCTTACTTTCTAGAATAAAATCACATAATATTTTTGCTATGTGGGGTATTTAACACCTTTTGGAGTCAGAAGCTGGCACATAGAAATAAATTATTTTCTTTTCCTATTTGTTGGTCATTTAAGAAAATTTTTTTGATTTGATCTTTATCTTTTAGATTGGTCTGCATTTTTTTAAATTTTCTTTTATTCACTTTCTTACTTTCAGTTATTTCATGTAGCTTACGTTAACAACAAAACTATATAAAGAAAATCGAAAAAATGGCGCTTACGTAATTTTCGCGGGAAGGGCTCGATATGTTTGTTTACACAATCGATACTATGAATAATGTCTACATTGTATGCATGCTAACGTAAGCATTTTAGTTATGGAGACAATTTCCGTTTTTGCTTACAATAATATTTATGCCATATAAGCGATTAATAAATGACCTCAAATCAATTCAAGTGTCTGTCTATTACTTTTACTGTTGTTGTTGATGATGTTTTTTTATTATTTTGGAGCGGAGCGGTAACTCGTTCACAATTTCTATGTTAGAATGATTAAACAAGATAGACCTTATGATTTGACAGTTAAATGACTTCTCATTGTGGTTTAATGTCTACAATCGTCCTTGATTTAATAGACTGCGTAAAAGCAACGAAAGTAAGGAAATGGAGTCGGTAAAGTAAATATGGGATGGTTGTTTTTCTATTTCGTGTTTTCGGACTTCTTTTTCCATTTTTGGAAAAAAAAATCTTTCATGACCTGCTTCACAATTTCTTGTGCGACCCGATGCGACGGATTATTCTCAGTCACTATTATTTCATTGATCATTTAAGTCAAAAATATCCTGAACCATTTTTTGGTGTGTCTGAATTTTACTGAGACTTGGCTAAGATGAAGGTCACAATGGATTGCATTTACCATATCAAAATTGATTACTCCTTGTAGCATCTACAATAGCTCGTCAATATTGGAAAATGTGATCAAGTGTGTAGTGATTTCTCGCTATTAGTCGCATAATTGGAGCTCATATCCACCTCATCCTCCAAAGCGTTTATATTTGCCTCAAGAGTGCATCTGCTACTTAATTTCTCTACCGTGGGTTGTAAAAAACTTTCGCGTTATACTCATCAATAAACGTTTTCTAGCGTTTAATTTTGTCATTCGATTTCCTGTCAAACACTGCGATTGTTAAAGATTGGTGGTCAAGAAATTTGTGAGACTTTTAAGTGTCCATTATCTTTTAATACTCTTGAGATCATTGTTATCGGATTTCCGCCTTGTGACAAAACAGGATTCAATCCGATACCCGAAGCATCAACCGTGAGATCGGGCGGTATGTGTGATTGGGGAAAGAAATCCCCCATGTTTAACGTTTCATTTACAATATAAGCATACTCCGAGATGTTCGTCGTATGCCCAAAGTAACCCACCTCGCTCCAAATCACATAAGTTCCATCAACTATTAGAATGTAATCCGAATGAGTCGTTCCCAAATCTGCATCTACCTTTTGCTCCACGTACAGGGGAGTAAGTTTGTCGCCTAATCCTCTGTTAGCTTTTACAAAAACATTTTCTTCCTACTTCAAACACCCTGTTCTGTCGAGAAGGATTGTTCAGGTCTATCTGCGACTGTTGAGCAAGCTGACTTTTGCCATTTCTTAAGACCACAAAATCCAAATATTCAACACTTTTAAAAATATGATTTGGCATGGATACCCTCATATTAGAATCATACAGACTTTTTAAGACTCTATCAATATCTCTGATATTATTCTTCTCGCTATCGGAGATCCGTCTTGCCTAAAAGCATACTATTGGCATGGGACACTTGTCCGCAATTGTCTCCTGATTTAGCTTTCTAAAGTCTATAGTTAGACGCTTTTTGCGCCTTCCCAATTCGTCAGAACCTTTCTTGTCAACAACCCCAATCGGGTTTTTATATAAAGGCTTCGATGGGCGAATAATTCCGTTCCTTATAAGTTCCTTTATTTCGTCATTAACGAAATCAGCGACCCCAATAGGGAATGGATATAATATCGAGTAGACTGGCTCATTATCTTCGGTGACAACCAATGTGTTATAAGGCAGCAACTCTTCGGAGTCTGAGAATTCCCGAATTCGCATTCTCATCAGAGAAATTCGCTTTTCGCTGCCAGGGGAATCTCTATATCTTTGAAATTGGTAAAATTGTCATTGCAACATTCATAGAACTGCAGACTTTTCACAGATTTGTTCCCAAATTTTAAAATTTTTATAATTTTTTTAGACAACTCGGGTAATAAGAGGGTCAGGAAATACTTTTTCTTTATATTGTTAAAGCCGTAAATTGACTTTACTATAAATGGAACTTCCAGCGGGACTGTATTTTTCATATCCCGTTTAGGTTGTTAGAAGCCCCAGTGTCTATTACCGCATATGCTTTATTGTCAAAGTTTGGTTCACCTTGTTGCGATAAGTGGTTGATTCTTTGACGCCACTTATTCGAAAACCTATCGGAGTTATTTAATCTTTTATTGTTAATCAGATGTGACTCCATGCGAAGAAAACGGTATGTTGACGTCTCATGATCGAGGCTCTAACCCTGTTGAAATTTTGTTGTTTGCCTGAATTTCGAAGATGTGTGGTCCACATCCATTTTTTCTAATGGTTCATCTCCACGGGCCCCATTGTGACCGGTCACCTTTCTTCCTAACGAAATGGGGGGAGGGGGTTTTCTTGCATAGTTTGCCGCAAAGGCATACCTGTTATGATTTCTTGAGCCAATGCCAATGCGGACGGCAACTTCGGAGGCCGGGTGTAGAAAAGCACAGCCTTCAGATTTCTTTTAAGTCCAGATCCGCAGTGCATCAGATCTGTATTTTTTGTTCATATGCTCCGCTAACGAAGCATCATATGGAATTTTGTTTTTATTTGTTAGTAGGGTAAGATTTTTCTCGACTTCGTCATAAAATTCTAGCAAAGACATGTTGCCATGCCGAAGAGTACCAAGCTCGTGCTCATCGGAATTTTAAACCGTGTTGTTGGATGCCAAAACAGAGTCAGCTGTGCCCCTAATTTATAATAGTCAGAACTGACTCGGTTTGTCCCCTCTCAGATTTAGACAATTTTTTTAAATTTAAAAGTAAGACTTCAATGTCGTCGCCGTTAAATGCACTAATAAGAAAGTTTTGGTATTCTCTTTTTTTCCATTTTTTATTACAAATGCAGAATTTAAAATAAAGAACACATCAACGCCTTTTTGACGTTGACCAAAAATTATGTACACTGCATATGTTAAAAAAAATTTGTTTGTCAATTTATATATTTTTTTGACAAATCTGAAAACATTTTTCATTAAGCTAACGTTGTAGTAGTATTTAAATCCGCCTGATGGTTTCTATGCATCCTTCAATGCTAAACGTTTCTTCGGGTGCAGCTTCCAATGAAGCCCAAGCAAATTCGTCGCTTGGGGACTTATATATTCGTTTTGTCTGTTGAGAATAATTTCCAACAAGCGTGTCTTAGTCACTGCTTATTAGTAATTTTTTTATTATATGTTCCTTGAACGTTGGGCGCCAGATTAATGAATTCAGTCGTATTATTGATAAATTCACTTTTATTAGGCTGCACTACGTGTGTCAGCTCTGAATCGAGTTTTTAAACTTAATCTAACGTAACTGCTTATTCTATCCTAACTTCACTTTCAGCGGCGTGTGATTACAATGCTGACTCTGCGCCTCGAGCAGAGTCTCGCGTTACACGTCCGGCGATGGTCGAAAATAACAACATTAAATAAACTTAATGTTTTTTTATTATTTATACAGTATAAAACTCCACGCCTAAGGAGACAGATTAACCGCTGTTCGCGTGTAAAAATAAATTTTCTGAAGACGATCCTCGAAGCGTGTCGAAATATATTGAATGATAAAAAACATTTAGTTTATTTAATATTGGACCTCAAGCAATAACAACAATATTTATTTCGAGCGATCGCTCGGTTTGAATACAAAATACAATTTAAATATAAGAACTTAAGCAAACGTCCGGCGTAGCCGTCAACAAGAGCAGCCGCGTTGCAATCTGCTACAGTGTTGTCTGTTAGTTGTAGCATAGTGTCGTAATGGATTACCAGGAGTAGTGGAATTTTCATTCAAGAAAATTTTTACGTTAATCAATTAATTCGTGAACAACATTAACGGACTAGAAGATTTTAACATTGGAAACTTCCATCAGATGACGATGGGTACCCCCGTGGGGGACAAACCGTGGGATGCTCAGTGAGTACGAACTTCAAATCGTCGTTTCTGACGACTTCTCTGGCTGGGGCATCCTCAGTAGGTGTCCAGAGTCCGTCGCGACAGAAATTTATAAGGAAGACGTGACGGACGATTAGGAATTAACAAGATTTGTTCATACATTCACGATATCTTATGATTACGGAAAATAACTTAATATTACGCTGGAAAAGAGCGGGATATTTACTAAGTGCTTCGATTCCGAAAGCTTCTAGCATCTATGGTTGTCCCGATTCCGTGGACACTAACTACTTTACTACTAAATACTTTAAAGTGCTAACTACGGCTGTAACAGACAAGAATCAATTATTACTATCCGCTGGTTTGTTTCCGGTTACCTTTACTGCTGCTATTGCCGCTACTGATGTTACCGCTGCTACTGCTATTACCGCTGTCTTCTTAGTTGCGACTTTAAAAATCGCCGAGAAAAGCTCTGACCGTTAGTTCTGTTTGGTGCCTGCTGCGTTGTTGTTGTCTATCTACCTGATAGCTATGCTCTGTTGTTGTTGTGCCAGACGTTTTTCGTTTTTTTATCTCTGTCTACTTTTGTTGTAGTTCGGCTTGCTGTTAGTATTTTGGTTGTACTTGTAATGTTGCGGCTTATCGTTGATATTTTTGGTTTATGATCGTTGTGCTTGTTATTGTTGTGTTGCAGTTATTGGTTGTGCTTGTTGTTGTATTTCTTTTATAGTTGTTATTATTGCTTTTGTTTGAGATCGTTGTTTGTGATCGTTGCGCTTGTTATTGTTATGCTTCTATTTTTAGTTATTGTTTTGTTTAGTTTCTATTCTATAAACTAATTTTCTGCAAAACTTACAAAGCTACAAATTATTTTATTACAAACTTATAACCTACAAAATATATTTCTACAAACTTACATTACTATGAACTTATTGACTACAAAATATATGCCCTACGTGTCTACAAACTTGTTGTCGAAAATTGTGGGTTTAATCAGATTAGCTCGGGCTAGAGTAATAGTAAGCATTAAATTTTTGGCAAATAGCGCCTTATATGAGTGCGGCGTGTCAAATTAATCGCCCTTTTTTTCTCTGAGAATCTGATTTACTGTTTCGATAAGTTGATTCAGTTGTTTTTGAGTCTTGTTGTTAATTATGACCTGCCTATTATTTGACGCAATGTGTTCCAACCGACATTCGAATAGCCTCAAAATCTGAGGCGTCAGAAGTAACTGCCTCTACCTTTAATGTTCTTAGGAAATCAAAACTTGAAGCTTATCGGTCATGGTACAATTATAGAAGGTAGCGCAACTCTCACAATGAATGTAGCTGAGAGCAGAAGAGAGAGAGACGTTCACTTACATACTGAGTGTAGCTATTCTTTCTGAACTGTAGCTATTTTTTGAGAGCGCATGGCTGAAGTGGCGTCACTATGTATTATTACACTATGTTATCGGTGATGTACTTCTAAAGCGCAGAAAAGGTTTGAGGTATGTTATACGTCTACCTCTAGTAATTTTCGCATATGCGACTCGGACATTTTGTTTCGTCTATCATGTTTAAGAGTTCGGTTAAATTACTCGAATGTCTAACTATACCTCTCTGTTCCCATACCACCACAGAAATATAATTGGTATAAAAGTCGTTGATGCGAACGAGTTATTGGTGTAGACATCTCCGATGTGTAGGAAGTCATCAGTCCAATCTTTTGGTGTAATTGAATAATACGATTTATTTTTTTATGTTCTCATTTATTTATTTATTATTGATGATAACGTTTTTCTTGTACTTTTATTTATAATTGCTAGCATGGCGATTTCTAAGCATTTGTATATTTGCATGACTATTATAGCAACTCAAGTGTCGCATTAAAATTATGCTCATGTTAACTGAAAATTATTTATATCGTTGCTTCTACTGCTGCTGTCGTTCTATCGTTGATGTTTGTAGTTGTTTGCTGCTGCCACTGGTGCAATTATTATGCTTGTGCTATCCAAAAGTTGTTTATATTGTTGTTGGTGCTGCTGTATCTATTTCGTTGTTGTTCTATTTGCAGATGCGGAAGACCTTCAATGCGGTCAGGTTTTCGTTCTACAAAGTTTTTCTGAATTGACAGTAGCGTAGTTGAAGTAGTTGGTACCGTGTTACTGACAATTGCGGTAACTCCTCCCCAAGTGTGTGGAGTGCCGGTCAAAAGGAAGGTGTTGTAGATGTAGTTAATGTTGGGATTTCAGAAATATATATCGCAATTCTAATGTTGCGATGTTTAATGGCTACTATTAATATCAAAAGTAGCAGAGTTGTTAATTGTGTGTACACACCGATGTTATTGTAGAACGTTATGAATTTAAATTGGTTAATGATTCCATGTTCACAGTATATGAAACGTTTAGTTTATGGAAATTAACAAAGTTTACCGTATTATTGTTTCGGACTTTTATTTTAGTGGGTATGACCACGATGAAATGTTGTTCCGTTACTATGTTTTCATCGGATCCAAAATTAAACAATTTTTTTAATGGATAAGTTCCGATCCATTTATTGTGAGTTGGTTCCCACAATTCGACTTGATTATTCAGGGTTTTGCGTTGAATATAAAATTTTTTTTTCGGGTTCGAAAAATTCGTTAGTAGTATGTTATTTACGCAGGGTCTCCATTTATGTGTAATAATTGGCAGTAGTATACCTGGCTGTTCTTCATGTAGGGTTCATTGAAGTAGCTTATTATATTGTTATTCTTAAGAAGTATATAGTTTGAAATCAAAATCCGTTTCGGGTTGTAGGATTGGAATTCACAATTTGAATAAAATTGTCGATTTTTGCTGCCAGGTTTGCAATTCTATTATTTTATAGACTTGTTCCTGGGAAACAATTGTTATATTATGGTTTTCTAATATGGCAGTTATCTAATCTAATTCATAATAAATTTAAGAATTACGAATACTTTGGCTAGCAACATGCTTTCGACAAGTATATTTAATTAGCTTAAAGTTATTATATTGTAGCCTATTATATTAATTTGAATAAGGGTTTGAAGCTGCTTCCTCAACTATTTCTTTATTTATAGTATTTCGCGCTACTTCGAGGAAATCATCTATAAATTGTTACTTACTTACTTACTTAGATGGCCGTCAACCGTCTACCGGTCATGGCCGCGTCTAGGAAAGCGCGCCAGCCTCCATAATCCTGTGCCCGCTGGCGCCAGTCGTTCTGAATGCCAAGTACGGAGAGATCTCTCCATACCTGGTCATTCCATCGAGTGCCCGGTCGTCCTCTATGTCGGCGTCCACCAATCAAGTTTGGGCCCCCCATGTAAACCATGCGTGCTGGAGCTCCTTCGTCCATTCGAATGAGGTGCCCAGCCCAGTGCAGCCGCTGAAATTTTATGCGCTGGACTATGTCAACCTCATTGAATAGCTCGTACAGCTCGCGGTTCATACGGGACCTAAACTCGTCGCCGACTCTAATAGGACCAAAGATCCTGCAAAGAATCTTCCTCTCGCAGACTTCCAACGCTGTCTCATCCGACTCAATCACGATCCATGCCTCTGCGCCATACAGTAGGACCGGGAGTATCAGCGTCTTATATATCTTTATTTTCTCATTTGCTTGCTGAGCCCAAAAAAACATCTGTTTGCAAGCGTGATTTTTCGCCTGATCTCCAGGCTGACGTTGCTGTTGCTGGTGATCTCTGTTCCGAGATAGACGAAGTTTTCTACAACACTGAAGTTGAAATTCTCTACCGTCACTGACCGTCCAAGACGCATTGACGGAGTGCGAGAAGACACCAAGTACTTCGTCTTGTCCTCGTTCACCGCTAGACCCATGAGCCGAGACTGTTTTTCAATCTCCGAGAACGCCTTGCTGACTCGCTGTTCCTGCGTACCGATGATATCGATGTCATCGGCGTAGGCGAGCAGCATCACTTCCTTTTGGAAGATCGAGCCCGACATACTCTGTATGTACGGGCATTGTCGTAGGATGTATTCCATCAGGAGATTGAAAAAATCGCACGATAGAGCATCGCCCTGCCTGAAACCTCCCTTGGTATCAAAGGGGTCGGAGAGGTTTTTCCCCACCCTGACAACGCTTTGTGTGTTAGATAGCGTCGCCATGCAAAGACGGACAATCTTTGCCGGGATACCTAGTGCAGACAGGGCGTCGAAGAACTTCGCTCTTATCGGCGTGTCGAAAGCGGCTTTGTAATCGACAAATAGGTGGTGAGTGTCTTTGTTGAACTCACGGGTCTTTTCCAAGATTTGGCGTAATGTGAATATTTGGTCACTGGTCGACCTTTTTGGTCTGAAGCCACACTGATATCGTCCTATCAGTGAGTCGGTATATGGCTTCAGCCTATTACACAATACGCCCGACAGAGTCTTATATCCAATGGAAAGGAGACTTATTCCGCGGTAGTTGGCGCAAACAGCGGGGTCTCCTTTCTTAAAGATAGGACAGAGAACACTGAGATTCCAGTCATTGGGTATGCGTTCATCGGACCATATCTTGCATAAAAGCTGGTGCATACTCCTAACCAACTTTTCGCCGCCGGTCTTAAATAACTCAGCTGGCAGCCCATCAGAGCCTGCCGCTTTGTTGTTTTTCAGCTTTTTAATAACTGAATCGACCTCGTAATAGTCCGGTGGCTCTACAATAGTGCCATCATTAACTGGTGGTTCCGGTGTCATTTCTCTTTCGGCGGTATCGTGCGCTTCATCTCCATAATCTTAGTGATTCCTGTTCATCCGTTACCAGACTCCCATTCTCATCCTTACAGAAAGTTACTCCGGGCTTAAAACCTTCAGTCAGACGCTTGACCTTTTGGTAAAATTTTCGAGCTTCATTTCTGTTACGGAACATCTCAACATCCTCAAACTCCCGCCTTTCTTGCTCATTTTTCTTGCGTCTGAAAAGGCGTTTCTCCTTTCTCCGTTTCTCTCGATATCGCTCTCTAACAGCTCGCGTTGCTCCCGACTGCAGAGTTCGCTGATAGGAAGCGTTCTTCTCTGCAGTAGCATTGCGACACTCCTCGTCGTACCAAGAATTCTTCACAGGTTTTGTATAACCAATGACATCCTTGGCAGCCCTATCTATGGAGCGGGTAATATGTGTCCACTGCTCACATATATCTCGAGAAATCGGAGAGGTTTCCCTGAGCAGTCGGGAGAGTGTGTTTGGGAAGGCTGTGGCGGTCTGCTCTGATTGCAGCTTGCCGACGTCTAGCCTTCGTTGCATGTTGGAACGTGCGGCATGCACTACGCTGAGCCTAGTGCGTACCTTGGCTGCGACAAGATAGTGGTCCGAGTCAATGTTGGGACCACGTAACGTTCGCACGTCCAACACGCTCGATGCGTGCCTTCCGTCAATCAGAACATGATCAATTTGGTTGCGTGTTTTTTGATCAGGACTCAGCCATGTAGCCTTGTGGATGTTAAGATGTTGAAATCTGGTACTACTAACTACCATGTTCCGACCTGCGGCGAAATCGATTAGCCTCTCTCCATTATTGGAGGTAGTGTCGTGAAGGCTAAATTTTCCGACGGTTGGGCCAAAGATTCCTTCCTTCCCAATCTTGGCGTTGAAATCGCCAAGCACGATTTTGACATCGTGTTTGGGACAGCGCTCGTACAGGCGTTCCAAGCGCTCATAGAATCATCTTTAGCATCGTCGTCTTTCTCTTCCGTCGGGGCGTGCGCACAAATCAGGCTAATATAAAAATATTTAGTATCGCGTATCGCGGCTAGACGCTCGACAACAGGTGTGAACCTAGAGACGAGGCCACGTAGTTTCCTACTCACCACGAAACCACATCCAAATTCGTGCTTACTCGCATGGCAGCTATAGTAGATGTCACAGGATGTAGCGGATTGCCCATTTGCTTTTAACTCAAGTAGTTTTTTATTTATTTCGACTGGGTCATTGGTTTGGTGTCCATATTACCCGTTACATACTTAAAAATAGTTACCAGTCTGCCAATCAAACCATTTTTTTCTTAAGGCTAGGAAGAAATGTCTTGATTCTGTTGTCCAGTTGGATCAGTTTTGTCATTGAACTATTTTTGCGAAATTGATCTGAACAATCAATTATATGTAATGCTTCCTAATAAGTACTGTAAAGGTTGGGTCAAAATCTATTTTTACTAATAGTTGTCCGGATCCGATTTAATCAATAATTTATAAGTTGAGTCATAGGTAATAATGACCTGGAAACGAAAATGATGTATCGTCAATATCTTTTAGTGCCTTTTTCTGAATTTTCGACTTATGAATCTTTTGATTGCGCATTGTTGTAATCGAAATACTTTTGTATTCACAGATTTTATATTTAGAAAACCTGAGAGTAATTTTATTTCTCCTATTCTTTTTCCTAAATACGACTTCGATTGGTTCAAGACAATTTTGTTGTTCTCTCGAAGCGTTGCTTTTCGCTATTCTTCCTGAAGTGGACTGCATCAATATTTCCTTAATTTAAGGATAGATGGATTTACAGAATTTGTTTAACTCGTGGAGGTAATCGTGTTCATTATCGAATTTGACTATTTGGTTAAAACTGTGGGTCCGTCCCGTGAAAAGTTCATATGGGGCGTGTTTAGTCGCCGAATGAATGACGTTGTTATACGTAATAAAAGTTTCGTACAGCAAAGTATCCGTGGTTGCACGATAATTTTATCTCTTTTATTTTGCAGTTTTATTCTATAAACAGGAGCGTTACTCGAAGATGATGTGTAGTGTAAATCAATATTGAATTGTTTACAAAAATTCATAAAAAGGTTTCAAGAAAATATAGTTCCTCCATTTGTTTGGGAACACCATGCGTAGCAATGAATTGTTTAAGGGACTTGACTACATTCAATGAATCCATGGAAGGAATAGTGTAACCTGCTGCAAATTTAGAAAGTTTATTGATTATTGCCAGGATATACTTCCCGTTAATACAATACAAATCAATATGCAAGATGTCAAGAGGTTTGTCGGGTGTCGGCGGTATCTTGAAGACAAGGTTTTGAGGTTTCCTTTCATATTTTATCAAATATTTCGTATATTCAGTGTCCAAGAGAAATTCACTTGGTCGATCAAAAGGAGAGTCTATTAAAAAGTTAGGTAATGAAGACTCCAGTTGGTTTTCCGAGGCTGATTTTGTAAAATTTTGCACCTTTTCTATATTACAAGGTGCCTTTCAATGTTAAACTTGATCGAAATCCAAAACTCTATTTACGTGTCTCACGGGGAAAATAATAATTTTCTTACATACTAACTTAGGTATTGGGTATTTGATTAAAACATATAAAATGTCTTTGTCCCCGTCCGATATTGCTATGTAGTTCGAAGAAGTGTAGTTCGTTAGTTTCATGGTCGCAGTCGTGAAAGTCGTCAAAAATGTAATCAGCAGCAATGGTAATCTAAGATAGCGAAATAAAAAAAAGTTTCAGAAATACAAAAAAAATGGTTTTCTTATTACTTAGAATAGTATAAGACGATTTTCTTATTTCCTAATATTGTTCTTATGGACCACCCTCCCTTTAACAAGAACTATCGTTCCGTGGTCTGCTTCCACTATGCCTTCTATGCATGATGGGGTCAATTTATTTCCGAAGTATCTGTTTGATTTGACCCAAACTCTTTCTCCAACTTGATATTCTTTGTTTTTTCTTTTCCTGTTCCATTTTCTTATACTGGGCTTTCTCGATTCTATCCCTAACCTGTTGTCCTATCTCTATTGATTTTGAGTGAATAATTTCAATTGGCTTTTTTTTTGTGACCGAATGGATATTTTTGTTATATTCTATTGTTGATAGCAGAATAGGGTCGACAGTTTCGCTAATTTGTCTATCAAGTTTCATGCAACGTGCAATTTCTCCTAATGTGCTATGAAATCTTTCTACCGGAGCATTAGAGACGCTGTATCAAGGGGGTGTATTTGCAATTTCTTTGTTAAAGTTAGCTAGAGTAGATTTAATTATTTCGGAATTCAGGGACCTCTCGTTATCGCAGTAAATGGTTTTGATATTGGGAAAAATATTAACAAGTTGTAATAGCGGATTTTTGATGTCAGCAATTGCCCGTGAACTAATTAGCTGGACTATAGCTAACTTGGAAAATTTATCGACACACGAGAGGAAGTACTTTTGATCTGTGGAAAATACGTCTACGTGTAAAAGCTCTCCTGCGTAAATGGGAATTGGTGTTTAACCCTACATCTGTTTTTTCGGGTGTCGGTCATATTTACCCAATGAACAGACTCTGCAATTGGCAACGATTTCGGCTGGGAAAATAAGCTTTTCCGATTATAATCTCATTACTAAAGCAGTTTACCGGCTTGTCCGTGGTTTCAATTGTGTAGGTCAGGGACTCTTCACTGTGAATGGAAGCAAGGTCCAGCGTTTTATTTAGGTATTTGGGTTACGGTCAGATACAGCAAAGGTCAAAGGTTGATGATCAGTGAAAATGTTGAGTTCTTTAACCCCGTGTAGGTAATTCCGGAAACTTTTGAGAGCCCAAACAATTGCCAACAACTCCCGTTCGTTTATTGCAAAATTTTCTTCCTTATCCCGCAATGCTCTTAAGATCATTGTGATCGGACGTCCTTCTTATGACAACACAGCTCCCAGACCTTGTGCTAAGTCCTCAGTTGTTAGGTCGAAGCATTTCTTAAAGTCCGGATACCTTAACATCACATCTTCAGATATTAAAATATTTTTACCTTACCATTATCACCTTTTAACAGCTCAGTTAGAGGCTTAGCCAAGGCGGCATAGATTTTAATGAAACATCTGTAGTAGCTAGTCAGCCCTAGGAATGACCTTAGGTCGGATAAGTTAGATGGTACCTTAAAATTCAAAATAGCCTGTACTTTGTCGGGAGTCGTTTTTATACCGCCTCTACTACAAATCCCAAATATTCCACACTTTTTTTTTAAATTAAGACTTCTCTTGGGATAACCTCATGTCAGCATCGTAAAAGCTTTTTAAGACCCAATCAATGTGCTTGACGTGATCCTCCTTACTTTCGGAAAAAATTATTCCGTCATCAACATAGACGAAACATCTTTTCCCAATTTGTTCTCTCAGAACATCATCTACTGCCCTTTGAAGTATGCTTGGGGTGTTTTTGAGACCGAAAGGAATCCGACAGAACTCGTACCTCCCGTTGTTTACTGAGAAAGCTGTTTTTTCCCTGTCCCTCTCAGCGAGTTCTATTTGATGAAAACCTGATTTCAGGTCCAACGTTGTGTAAAATTGAGCTTTACCCATGTTTGACAGTATTGTCGAAATTGAAGGTATGGAGCTCACAATAACCAGTCACTTTTTTTTGTCGCCGAGCTCGTCGACACATTTTTTTATCAACGACCCAAATGGGGTTGTTGTATGGGGACTTGGATGGTCGAATAATGCCGTTTTCGAGAAGTTTTTGGACTTCTGAGTTGTTACATACCACTGCCGCTAACGGCCACTCTCTGTAGTCGATCCTCCATCTATCGCTCAGTGTCCCTCAGGGATGGGAACGACCACCGATACGAAGAGGATAGGGGTAACAAGTTATTTATAATCTGAATATTTCATCCGCACTTGAAAGGATATAACCGAAAACTACGATCAGTACTAGGCGTGAAAGTATTAAAAGGATGAGACCATAGCTGTTATGGGTCTCAACTACCCCTCCCTACCAATTGTCGCACAGCGATCTAGAAAGAAAGCGACCCTTTTGTGTATATTTAATCCTATCTACCTTACCTTGTGTGTATGTCCATCGGACCCAGATGTCCCACCCTCCCAAACAAAACTCTACGTTGACTTCATGTTTCACTAACTTTAATAAACGGAAAGACTTATCCTGATATTATAATCTAAATAATTATAATTTGGATAAAACTAACTTCTTAACAATTACAAATACATTTCTGAAGCAAGGTTAAGATGTAGATATTGTCTCACTTAGACTTTATACTTGGAAAAATTATTTCTTATACAATCTGGATGACGGTGAAGGGTGGGAAGAAAAATTTGATTTTGTCTCACCATTCAATTTTATGACGGAATAAAACTAGCAGTCTACTCGATAACCCAATCTACCTATCTGGCCGGAGCGCTCTAGTAAACAAAACAGGCGGATCTAAGTTTAATGTTCGACTGGCTTATGTACTTGGCGAAATTAATGCCGCAAATATATTATATTTATTCGGAAATTCTTTTGATTGTTTCCCTTTCTACCCTTTTATCTAAGCCTTGTACTCCTTATTCTTATTTTTTTTTAATTAATAACACTTTTTTGGAGAGCTCTTATTTGGCATTACAAATTGCCTATCTACGTTTCAATTAGATGTACTTAAATTTATATTATCGGCTATAACGCTTCATTGTAGAATAATAATAATTTTGGAGATTAATTGTGCCTTATGGGCTGATTAATAAAAACGTATGGAAGATATTAACAATTGTGCCTTATGGAGTGATAATTAAAAAAATATATGGGAAATACTATCAATTGTGCCTTAGGGGCTGATTAATAAAAAATGTACGGAATATGCTAACAATTGTGCTATATGGGCTGATTAATACAAATGTACGGAATATATTATCAATTGTGCCTTACGGGCAGATTAACAAAAATGAGAGAAGTAGATTGGTAAATATACGTCAGGAAGAGATTAATAATCGGGCCTTATGGGCTTTTCAATAATAATAATTATGAGAATTAATGCAGAATTATATTTGGTGCATCTCGGCGCGCATTAACAGGATGGTCGCCTCGCGATCACGATGTGCTCATCGCTCAACACCAAAAACAAAATGCCGTGCATCGCGACAGTGACTATGCCGCTCTTTTGGCTATCGACTGCCGGATCGCCTTCTGAGCGGCGTTTACGTCCCAAGTAAACAAAGAAAAAATTAACAAATAAAAACCTTTAACCGCAGGTTGGCACGCGGTTTTCCTGACCTTGCCTTCTGAGGTCACCTGTAGGACTCCGATGACCGTGGTGACTCTCCAGTCCCTCACTGCGCTGACGCACAATACTCCAGCCAGCCGCAGGATTCTGATATGCACCTTTATCGTAGCTCGCCCGATTCAGCGTAGGTAGGAATTCCTGGTGTTTTGTCGTGACGTCCGATGCTGTTTTCCTTTGTCCTCCTTTCTGCCGTGTCGGTACCCGCACCACGTGAATTCGAAAATAATTGACTCTTTCGCACTGTTCCTCGCCAATAAACAGTCCAGCGCCCTTCAAATATTGTAATGCACTCCCTTCGTTTGTGATCATTGGCTTTCGGCTCTTGATGGCTCTTACTTATGCCGATAAAAAAAAACAATTTTTTCTTCTCGCTGCGTCTCATCCACGCTGTCGCTCTTTTCCGAATGACTCGTTACCCTTTTTCGAGTCCGTCTTCGTTTTCGCGGCCATTTTCAAAAAAATACCAGGGAACGCTAAGTAACCAGTAACCACTCTCTCCGACTACCGATACTGCTTTTTGGTATTTTAAAACAAAATACCCTCGCACGTAACAGAGTTTACAAAATCAGCTACGCCTATCGGATATGGGTATATCTTACAATACACCGGCTCATCATCTGTTCAGATGGTGGCCACAGTGTTAATGTTGTACGGCAGGGACTCATTCTGGTCCGCGAAAGTATTTGTTCTTTCTTTAATCATTTTGTTAAAGGATTGCTTCATAGCAGAGGGCTCGTCTGAGTCATCTACTTTAATAAAATTTAATTTAATTTCATTGAATTGAATTTCATTGTAGAAGAAATCGAGGTTCGCATCGATTTGCATAAGTCAAGGCCTGTTATTTCGTCAAAGTCATTTATTATTCACAGAACAAACAAATAAGATTTCACGTTAAATATGTTTATTTAACATTTCTTTTCAATTTGGGTGCCAACGTGGATAGATTTAACTTGAAATGGTCTCTCGACTTTTGTGATATTCTCTTATTTGGCAAAGGGTTAATATAATTTTTTGATACTTCTGTGTCGATTAATAAGTTAATAAACCGCCCCACTACATTTCGTTCAATTCAACGAATCTTCAAAGGCAACGTCATCTTCGAATGACGTGACACCGTCCTCTGCAACAGACTGATAATCGTTTTTATCAGTGGACTGTTCCAGCATTGTGTAATTTATCTTCTGTCGGATCTGACCCTTGATTTCCTGTCGAAGTTAGTTGGATGCCGAAATCGTGAGATAGACGGATCGACATCCATGGGTTAGACTTGAGCTTGTTGCTGTCGTCCTTGAAATCGTTGTTTCGAACTGTTTGACCGTAAACTAGGTTGTGGCTGAGTCCCAGACGGACTCGCTTTGTCCCTATCATTGCCATTTGTGGTATCATTGTGTTGATAACGCGGACGCTGATCTGAGTATCTTTGGACTTTTCGTCCCTCAGTTGTTTTTGCAAAGCTTGTCGCAAATTGCGCATAATCGTTGCTGACTTCTGACTCTACCGCAATCGCCAAGGCAGATGGTAAGTCCTTAGGTTCGGCTGGAAGTACTGCTAATTTAAGACACTTTTTAAGTAGTGATACGAATGAATGTAGGGCATCGTCCCTAAATTGTTCGTTCAATGTTTGCTCCTCTTCGGTGTTGTGTGTAATAATAGTTTTATTGATGAGAAGAGTTTATGTCTTCTGAACCAAGTCCTAATATTCTAACAGGGACAAGTCGCCCTGTCGCAGAGTACCAAGTTTCGGTGTCTTTTCTGCGTAGATAAAATCAAGTCTATCTATAATGGCTTCAAAGTTCAATGTAGTGTTATAGGACGCCAGCGTTGCACTTGCTGCGCCCTTTACTTTGTTACGAATTATTCCTACAGCGAGAAAATGTTTGGCACTGCCTTTGTAATTTTGAAAAACTTCGTAGGCAGAAGTCGCTTTATTTTTATTTTTTCTGTCACTATCTGTAATTTCCCTAATTTTTCTTCGAAAGATCTTGTTAACGCCTGTAATTTTTCCTCGAAGCGTTCATTCATTGCTGTAGCTTGATCCTGTAGTGCTGCCTCCATTATTTTCACTATTTCGTCACTCATTTGGTCTTTACTTTTATGTTCGGTCCGTTTCTGTTCTCTGTAAGAGATGATAACGGCCTCTTCTTCGCTTTCGTCAACAGTATTTGAAGTGTCTCTTCTCCACATAAAATTCAATCACGATTATGATCGGTAGAGCTTTTATTCATAAAAATGTACTATTTAATTTTTATTTTTAATTGAAATTTAATTTGCTTTATTAAAACCAATCAGGAAAATATCTTTTAACGTTTCACTTACATGAATATTATAATTCCTACTTAAATAGGGTTGTGTTGCCTTGTTGAGATGTGGACCTGTTGGTTCTTCCTGTCAATCCTTGTTTGTTGCTGAATTGTTGATTTATTTGCTGGTTTTAACTCACTCAACTTGGGTTGGGGTTTTTTATTTTTTTCATTATATATTTTTTAAATTGTTCAAGAAAAAATTTCTTTGATAATTTTTTTAAACTTATTGTTTGTCACTTGTCCTGTTTTTTTTTTTTTATTAATCGCGTTAGCAATAACTTTATTTTACGCAAATTTATTTATTTTTTTACCCGCGGCGTTAACTGGCGTAGACATTATATTACTTAAGACATAGTGCCGTTGGCAGATTGCTGATTCTGCGCCTCGTACCGTTCCTCATTGGCCACTTAGCAATGCGATCGCATTTCTGGCCGTTGGCCGGCCGGCAATGCAAGTCTTCTCACGGTAGAGTGTCGCAATAACGTTGCGACGGCATCCGGTTTCCCATTCGAATCTAGCTGTGTTTAACTAATACATTTAATTTTTTTTTTAATGAATGAAGGGTCACCAACTAGTTTTTTTTTTCTAAACTTATAGATACCGCTGCGATCTGCTGCTTTCTCGTTTGTTTTTGTTGTAGTAGTTGTTATTGTAGCTGTCGTTCGTCGTATCGGCATAATGTTCTTGTTGTTATATTGCTGCTGCTGATTTGATTTATTTATTGTTTTTTTTATAATTGTTTTATTTTCTTTTTTCGACTTTGACAAACTATTTAACTTCGTCCTAATAATTGATTATTTTTTTCAATTTTGATAATTGTTTTTAACTTTTATTTCCAACTTTTACGTTGGGCGCGAATAAGTAAACTAAATAAGTAAATTACTTATATTAATTTTATTCATTGATTGCAGACAATGCAAATCAGTATATGTATTGTTAATGAGTTGTAGATTACAGACTGAATTGTCTAAAACAATCAAAGCTTACTCCTTTCCTAACTCTATGAACTGCGCTGCCGCTGTATTTGTTGATGCAGCGCCTCGTGCGACGTCGCTCCTACAGTTGTCTGTCATCGATGCTGTAGTTGTTCTCACGCTGTTGCAGGCGGCTCAGCAGCTCGTATAAACTACAATATTAAATTTGCACCTAAAACGGCTCCGGTCGCGGTTTATCTTTTATCGCGTCCGGACTGACCTTTGTTGATCGACTTAGATGTCTGCAATTATGCTGCCATCAGAATAATTTGGCTATTGCGCTTTATATATATTCTTTTAACATCTTTAACAGAAAATAAGTAATTTGCAACAACAAAATATATGAACAAGTAAGAAAATACAGTCAGGCGTAACCGACTGTAAGAGGCCCTGTACCAGTTCAGGTCGCCTAACAAACACATTAAATGTTTCCCGAGCTTATGACCAAACACATGACCACTTCTCACTGCGCGAATATGAATGAAAAGAAAAGGGGGGTCGTTCAAATTCAATTGCTTATAAAATCGTCATTTATTATCCGATTTTGATGAACTTTTTTGATTTTGGTTTAGAAGGACGTAAACTTTTTGCCGAAGAAATTTTTACCCTAAGGGGTGATTTTATGGGGAAGGGGGGGAGGGGCAAAATTTTAAAATAAACTTGTGAAATTCCGGAGCAGTCCTAGTCGAATGCAAAAAACACGAAGTCTCTATCTATGACCGTTTCCGAGATCCTTTCGTTCATACAGACGGACGGACAGACGGACATGGCTATATCGACTCCTCTATCACTCCTGACCATAATGGGGGTAACTTTGGGGGGTCTCCGACAATTAGTTCTTCCTGTTACATACATTTGCACAAAACCAATAGGCTCTTGTACCTTCGGTACAGGGCCTAAAAAAGGAAAGCTGAATGTCCTAAATGTTACAAATTTTCTCATAAAAAATAATTTTGGAGTATTTTACAATTATAACTAAAACCGGTACAGTGATACGTTTATTTTAGTATTTTTAGGCCAGAACAGTGGAAACGTAAGTAAAAGCACTGTCAGACACTCAAAAATCTTCTACCTTTGAAGCTTACCTCAAAACTAAAAAAAATTCCCAGTCACATCCTAATAGTTTTTCTATGGATCAATATTAGATTGATTTCTTCAAAGAGCTGGACGACCAGTATTACAGCATTATGAGAGTAACACTATTTATTTTTTGTATTTATGAAAGCAACAACAGAATGTGTTATTTTTAGAGATATGAACCATGACCTGCGCAGTATAAAGAAATATGAAAGAAAGCTAAATAATCATACAGTATAAATAAAACACATAGGAACGCAGTGACTCTTGCGATTGTTCCATCATATTAGACTTTTTATCCATATTACCGAAGTTACGTATTTTCTTCTTGCCTCTTGGCGCTATAGTCAAGTTTGCACATCGCATTAATCTCAATCTTTATAAATCTCAGAAAAATTAATTAATTATAACTATTATATTGGTAATAAGTTTTGCTATTTGGTGCACTATGCTCGTTATTTATATGTGTAATTATATTTAACTAATGTATATTACTGCATGATTTTTTTTGCTAATTAATGATTTTTAACTGTTTTGTTATTTTTTTATTTTTGTATTATTTGTTATTGTACTTAACGCACTGTTTTGAATAAAATATATATAAATTATTATCAATAAAATAAAAGTGTTTAAATAATATTTCCGTTTTTATTTTAGCTAGTTTTTTATGCTATTTTTTCTAAATTTGAATTTTTGTTTCTATTAAATTTGCTTATTGTCTACTCGGACAAATTGGAAATAAAAAAATATATTTAAAAAAAAAAATGTTGCTAGTTATTGTGTTATTTTAATATTTGCAAACCAGAAACAATGTAATTGAAGCACATACCTATTTTAAATAAGTCGACAGATTTTGGAATTACATATACATACAATACACTATAAGAATAAAGCAGATTTTTATACCCTGTAGAAAAATATTTGTAGGAGTGTTCAGTTATTTGGGTTGCTTAAATTGTTGCATTCCATCTGCCGCTAACGACCACTCTCTGCGATCGGTCCTCCAGCTATTGCTCAGTACCCCTCAGGGATAAGCACGACAACCAATACAAAGGGGAATGGAAGTAACAATTAATTTTTATTCCTAATACACTTACCGCAATAGAAATGATATCGCTGCAAACTACTACACAAAAGTACTTGCCGTACAAAGGAATGAATAGGATGAGACCACTGCTGTGGGGTGTCTCTATTACCCCCCCCCCCCCTACCTTTTGTCGCAAAGCGATATTAAAGAGCGACCCTTATGTTTGGTTCAGGTTGTCATATTCTGTGTATTCATCTCGTTCAGGCCACCCTTCACAACAAAACTTTATACGAATTTTATATTACACAAATTTTAATATATTCAGTTCTCTCCTATCCTTATAATCTATTTAATTATAAATTGGAAGAAATGAAATTATTACTACAGATACTATTTTTAACAAAGACTCTTGTTAAAGTAGGCAGATCTAAGTTTTATTTAATTGTTTATTTATTTGATTTGGAACTGGCGATATGGATATCGTGTTTATATCTGGTGGTCATCTCCGTTCTGACCTTTCACGTGACCTGCATTCTTATTTTTCTTTCTCTGCTGATAAATGTTCTATGCAAATTAATATGGATTGTCGTAAGTGCAGATTTATGGCTATAAGTTAGATACAAATTAATAAGTCTTGGACATGGCCGCATGCGCCCACGGCACCAACGCGCGGTTGCCTGGTAGTTGCCCAAAATAAGTATACTGTAAGTAATACTGCAGCGGGCGACAATTGCGCATACACCGCTCAGTATTCAGTTGTGGTTGGTTCTTGATTGTCGATCTCAGTTAATTAAGGAGTTGTATAAAAACCTTGACCGCAGGTTGGAACGCGGTGTGACTCCTTTTCCCTATCTCCCGTGCTCCTTGCGTCTTAGTGTGCTCCAAAAAAAATATTCGCCGACCTTCTCCAGATGATGAGCTTGGAGATTCTGCTGTTTACGGGCCTCGTTAATATCAGGTATCTACTGCGGCTCCGCACTGCACATAACACTTCCAACTGCACTTCCGCGCTGACACACAAGTGTGATCGGCGATTAGTCAGTTAGTGCCGCTGTGTCTCGTCTTTCTTTCTCTTATTATTGCTTGCTGGTTGACTTTAAAACTTTTCTTTTCCTTTTGGATATAATTACTCTGAGTATTTATTACTTTTTGTTTGTACTTAAGTTTTTTGGCGCGCACCATGTGCCACCCAAGCTACTGCCGTTCAAACAGTCACTTGTTACCGTCTACCTAGTTCATTTTCAATTCATACCCTGCCATTTTGAGTTTTTCCTGGACCCCTGAGTAACCATTCATTTTACAGTGTTACCAATTCAATTAGGGATACCAAATTAGGGTTTTGCTGAACTTGCGGCTAAACTTTGCATTGATGTTGTTCTTGAAGTCGCTTAATACGATATTCCGTTTGAAAACGTCCCTTCGAATACTTCACCTCACGCGTCTTTTGATTACATCGGCGTGCGCTTTTTTCATTTTTTAGGCCATGTACCGAAGGTACAAGAGCCTATTGGTTTTGTGCAAATTTATGTAACAGGTAGAAATAATGGTCGGAGACCCCCCAAAGTTACCCCCATTAAGGTCAGGAGTGATAGAGAAGTCCATATAGCCATGTCAGTCTATCCGTCTGTCTGCCCGTCCGTCCGTCTGTATGAACTAAAGGATCCCGGAAACGGTAATAGATCGAGACTTCGTGTTTTCTGCATTTGACTAGGACTGCTCCGGAATTTTACAAGTTTATTTTAAAATTTTGCCCCTCCTCCCCGTTCCCCATAAAATCACCACCACGCCTAAAAATTTCTTCGGTACAAAAAATATTAAGTATGCCAGTATAAAGGTAACGTCCCTCTAAACCAAAATCCAAAAAGTTCATCAAAATCGGATAATGAATGACGATTTTATAAGCAACTAGCTGTACCCGGCACGCTTTGCTGCGCCCAGTAAAAATTATTTTCATTACACAATATATTCTCCTCCTTCTCGACTCCAAGCACTTCTTTACTTCTTCCAGCAATATTCAAAACCGATAAATCAAAAAACTTTATTATATCTTTTAAACTATGAAACTTTATTCTCTTTTCTTAACTTGATTACTTCATCCGATCCCATTAACATGTACACCAAATTTCATCAATGTACTTCAAGTGGATGCAAAGGTATGTTGAATATTGTTTATCGCTTGTATGGGGGGTAGGGCACAGCCCCCTTCGATTTGGACCAAACTTAACACGATTACTTTTCACGATCCCATTAACATGTGCAATAAATTTCGTGCCCGTAACTCAAATGGATGCAAAGATATGTTGAATTTTGTTTATCGCTTGTATGGGGGGTGGGGCATAGCCCCTTTGATTTTGACCAAACTTAACACTATTACTTTTCCCGATCCCATTAACATGTGCAATAAATTTCGTCTCCGTACCTCAAATGGATGCAAAGATATGTTGAATTTTGTTTACCGCTTGAATGGGGGGTGGGGCATAGCCCCTTCCGATTTTGACCAAAGTTTACTCGAACACTCTCCTGAATGAACTGAAGATCGTCTGTGAATTTCAGCTCAATCGGTTAGATGGTTTAGCTTCCTATAAGGATCATACATACATACATACATACATACATAGACAGATATATACAAGATTTTTATATATATAGATATGTATAGCCTATAGCATTCCTATAAATGTACTATCCAACACTGAAAGAATTTTTCAAATCGGACCAGTGGTTCCTGAGATTAGCGCGTTTAAGCAAACATACAAACTCTTCAGCTTTATATATTAGTATAGAGTATAGATATAGATTGAACTTGAACGACCCCCCTTTTTTTTCATACATAAAAAATGTTTTATAAGGCACTTATTCGTGCAGTGAGAAGTGGTCGTAAGTTCGTTAGGCGACCTGTACTGGTACAGGCCCTATTACAATCGGTTACGTCCGACTATAATTTTCTTACTTGTTTTCCTTGTGTTTCTGCATAACTGAAGTTTCTTTGAATGATTCAAACTTTTAAGACCCGAATTCTCCAGTGCGTTTAGTTTTCGAGCCAGTTTATAATCCAAGCCACTGAAAAACATATTGGCATTGCGAAATAAGAAGTGGTTTTTGTTGCAGATTGCGTAGAACTTCGAAGCATTGCCTGTATTCGATCTCGAGACTCTCAAGTTGTAGGATTCTCGCCAACATACGTCCTAATAGCTGCTAAAATATGACTGAGGTGCATACTTTGCCCTACGGATATGCTTTATATGATAGGAAGCCAACACTGAGCCAAATTCTTTCCTCGACCTAGGATATTTCCTTAAAAAGTCAATGTATACCTTTTGCATTGGTCGGACGGTCTTCACTTTCTCGCCCATCTTACGTTTCAAAACTTTGTTATACGGTTTGCACCCTTTGAATAAACTACACCTGCTAACACTGACTGAAATTGCACTGCCATCCTGGGCCAGTAATAAAATTGTTTCAGCCTAGCCAGAGTACGCCCAATCCCTCCATGCATTGCGTGGCCTTCTTCGTGAGATTTTCTAAATATCTCGTGCGTCTGATTTTCTGGGACCCACAGCTTCTATGAGAAATCACCCACGTTCTTGTCAACAAAAGTAAGTAAGTAAAAAGTAAGCCATCCCGCACTTGTAAGTCTGGAAATCTTTCGATATTCTCGCTCACGGTATTATTTCTTTCGAGATACTCAAGCGATTCAAATTCAACAGTCTCGAAATCTGGAAAGTTCAGACATTGGATCGGTAAACTCTCAACAGACCGTGACAACATATCGGCTACAATATTCTCGCTACCTTTCCTATGCTCGATAGAAAAATCGTACGCTTGTTAGGCTAATGACCATCTAGCTAATCGTCCGGTCAGATAGCACAGGCTCATAAGCCATTGTAAGCTAGAATGGTCTGTGATCACTGTAAAAGATATTAGTTCGACATACCGCCAAACACTCCTTTTCTGTTACGCTTTAATTCAGTTGTGCACCACGCAACGCTCTTTTAAGTTGGTCGAAAGACAACTTTGCCTTTATTACTTGTTTCTATAAGGGGTGCAGCTATAGTCGAAAATTGTTTAATAAAATGTTGATACCATCATGCCTTTCCTAGGAAACTCTGGACTTGTGGTACCGATCTCGGAACGGGTATTTGCATTATTGCTAAAATTTTGTGTTTGTCCGCAGTACCCCAGAGCCTATAACAAACCCCAAATATTTCAACTGCTTAAAGCAAAACTTCGATTTGTTCAATCCAATTGGAAGGTTTGCCAGCCTAAGACATTCAGCAACCTCGCTCATAAGTTTACAATGTAACTCAAAGTCTCGTGATATCATAAGAGGTCATCGAGATAAACAAAAACATTATTCTCCAGCCTCTGGGGGATCACTTTATCCATCACCCGACATAGACGCTGAGCAGCATTACAAAGGCCGAAAAGCATGACCCGAAACTGATATAACGGTCGTCCTGAAATAGAAAACGCTGTATATTTTCTGCAGGCAGGTTCTAACTCAATCTGCCAGAAGGCGTGTTTCAGATCTACACTGCTGATGAATCTTTCACCGTTAAATTATTGTTTTCTCGCATCTAAACATAACCTGTTTTTGGCAGGTTTGCGTACTAACGTTTCCCTGTTACTCCACGGACTTTAAGACTCCTCTTTACCCCTAGTGCTAGTATTGCATCCACTTCTTCAAAGAGAAGTTTTTGTATCGCCGGAGACACCGGGTAAAATCGTTCCTTAACAGGTATGGCATCTTCACTTAATTCAATTGTATGTTTCTCTACTGATGTTCGCCCCAAACCTTTATCCTCAAAACTCAAAAACTTACTTTTTACTTCCTCGAGCTTTATTTGCTCCACTAGAGTTAATTGGTGAGCTGCAATGACTTTTTTTCCGGTAGAATCTCCACTGGTTACTCTTCCAACTGTCCCACTGCTTCGTCACTAATTTCTACTATATCAGGAGCTAAAGCGAATTGAAGCCAGAAATCGACACCTAAGTAGAGTGTTTGAGCCAATGAGGGACATAAATATATCGTCATATCTTGTTTATGGTCCTTACTGGAACGCTGACTTTACCTACAGTTGGGTGCGGTAACCCCGCTACGACGAACTGTGTAGGGGATAAACACGGAGTAGTTTAAGTATTTGGGAAAAACTAGAAAAAGATAGCAAAGTAGTAAATAATGTGACAAATAAGAATAGGAATAGTAATTATGAATTGTGTCGAGAGCGTATATTTGGAAAACATTTAAGGGAGATAAATAAAACAAAAAAGCAACTGCGAGCAAGTGCTAGGTATGAGAAACGACCAAAGGATCAGAAGGAAGCCTCGAATACTATTGCTGCGCTCTTGAGCGATGATCGACCTTACGCAGAAGTTGCACCTGTCAATTTACGAGTGAACACAGCTGGAGAACCGATCGCAGAGAGTGGCCGTTAAAGGCAGATGGAATGCAACAAAATATCAAAATATATGAAACACCCAACAAATTTATAAAGTATCGACGACGGAAGAAATACTTGAAATAGAAAGGAATAATGAAATGTTTTAATGATAATCTTCATTTTATGATAAAACGTTGAAACGCGCAATTTTTTGACTTATCGTAAAATCTTTTCATGAATAACCCTATCGTTTAAAAGTAATATGTGTATATGCTGCGTTAGGAGAGAAACTAAAATAACGTAAGAAGACAATTTATGTGTTACACAAAAGTACTCTCAAATTTCATATATCGCATCCATTTCAACGCAGTGGTAAAAATCTCATCGGACATGCATGAACATTTCTATACACTGTGACGAAGCTTGTGCAAATGTATGTAACAGGCAAAAGGGGACGTGGTGCCAAAAATTTGTGAGTGCGAATAACACATCGCCCACCTTAAAGGTTTTTGTCCAGCCGAATTCAAACTTTTTTTTGGATATGTTTTGTACATTAATTTAAAAAAAATATTTAAATTAAAAAAAAATCAATGATTGCTTAAATATAAATAAATAGGTTAATATAATTAAAAAACAAGTAAGAAAATACAGTCAGGCGTAACCGACTGTAAGAGGCCCTGTACCAGTTCAGGTTTCCTAACAAACACATTAAATGTTTCCCGAGCTTATGACCAAACTTATGACCACTTCCTACTGCACGAATAAGTGCCTTATAAAACATTTTTTTATGTATGAAAAGAAAAGAGGGGTCGTTCAAATTCAATTGCTTATAAAATCGTCATTTATTATCCGATTTTGATGAACTTTTTGGATTTTAGCTAAGAGGGACGTTATCTCTATACTGGCATACTTAAATATTTTGCTTTGGGGGTGATTTTATGGGGAAGGGGGGAGGGTCAAAATTTTTAAAATAAACTTGTAAAATTCCGGAGCAGCCCTAGTCGAATGCAAAAAATACGAAGTCTCTATCTATTACCGTTTCCGAGATTCTTTCGTTCATACAGACATACGGACGGACAGACAGACGGACGGACATACGGACATGACTATATCGACTCCTCTATCACTCCAGACCATAATGAGGGTAACTTTGGGGGGGTCTCCGACTATTATTTCTACCTGTTACATACATTTGCACGAAACCAATAGGCTCTTGTACCTTCGGTACAGGGCGTAATGAATGAAATAAAAGTTTTTTTTTTTATTTAAATTAAAGCAACGAAAGAATTTACCACCACAATTGCACCCAACACACCCTCTGACAAAATTTGGGCAAACATCCGACGTTTTTGCGGACTTACTCCAATTAAAATGATACACTGTATCACAGACACAACCAACAACCTGCTCGTAACAGATACAACCACCATAGCCCACCTTTTTGCTCAACACTGGTCCAACCACTCTAAAGACGAAAACTTCAGCCAAAATTTCACCTCCAACAAATATTTATACAAACCCACAAACTACATACCCATCCATACAGCACAAATAATAGAATCAGATATTACGCAGATGGAACTACTATCTGCACTACACTCCCTCAAAGGAACAACTCCTGGCCTAAACAGAATATCATACCCCATGATAAAAAACAGCTTCTACTCACTCAAAACCAGAATCACCAACCTCTTCAACAACATTTTCAATAACTTCATCCCCCAATCATACAAAACTAACCTAGTCATTCCCATATTAAAACCCAATTCAAACAAAACGGTAATAACCAGCTATAGACCAATCTCACTTAATTGTTGCCTATCAAAAACATTAGAGAAAATAATAGCCAAACGTCTTTGGTGGTTTGTCACCAAAAACAACTTAATTCATCCCAACCACTCAGGTTTTAAGCACGGCAAATCGGTCTCAGACGGTCTGCTCCTTGCAGATCATTTGATAACCAAGTCGTTGAGAACCAAAAAGCACACCTCCATCATTGCCCTTGACTTTTCAAAGACTTTCGATAGAATCGGAGTGCACACCATTATCGACCAGCTAATCAGCTGGAAAGTCGGCCCCAAAATAATAAACTTTATTCAAAACTTCATGTCCAACAGAAAAATTAGAATTAAAGTTAAAAACAAAATCAGTTGCCCATACCCGCTTTTCAACGGCATCCCCCAGGGATCGCCAATATCAGTCATTCTCTTCTTAATTGCCTATAACAGACTCTCAAATGTCATCAGCCTACAAAAAGAAATACAGTTCTGCGCCTACGCAGACGATTTCTTCCTAATAATTCCCCTCAATAGACAAAAAAACTTAACATACAACTTAGACACCTTATTCTCTAACATTCATGAATGGTGCTCATATTCAGGAGCATCACTATCACTACAAAAATGCCAACACCTCCACATTTGTCGTAAACAGAACTGTACCTGCAGCATATCATGCAACAATACCCCAATTCCTTCAGTTCCCAACATAAAAATCTTAGGATTAACAATAAACAACAAATATAGATGGGACTCACACATAAAACAAATTCAGCCAGCCTTAAACAATAAACTCAACGTCGTAAAATGCTTAGCAAGCCTTAAATTTAATTGCAACACACACACTCTTATAAACATAACAAAATCAACCTTAATATCTAAATTAGATTATGCGCTATTCATCTACGGACATGCCCCAAAATCAACTCTTAACAAACTCAAAACCTTATTTAACGCAGCAATACGCATATCACTTGGAGCACTCCGCTCAACCCCTATACAAAACTTGCTTTTTGAGTCAAACATACCCACAATAGAACAAAAAAGAGACCTGATTACAACCAAAGCCTACAAAACCCTACTACACAGTTCAAATTCCCCACTTCACAAACACATTAAACAAAACGGCAGCCAAAAAAGAAACAAACTAACATCTACACTAGAAAAAATCATAGTCTCCTGCAGAGAACATAACATCCCCTACCAGCCACTTCCAAACAAAACAACCACCCCTCAATGGCTATTCCCTCCCTCTATCATCAACACCACACTACAAAAATTCAGCAAAAGTAATACCGCATCAAACACATACAGACAACACTTCTTTGAACTTAAGGACAAATTCAAAAACCACACATTCATATACACAGATGGCTCGTTGCAGAACAACACCGCTACTTTTGCCAACACCACAGAATGCGAAATCCTGAAAAGAGGCATACTACCTCACTACTCATCAATCTTATCAGCCGAAACCATAGCCATTCTAGATGCAATAAAACTAGTCCAAAACAAGTCCGGAAACTTCATCATTTGCTCCGACTCTCTCTCATCTATAAAGTCCATCAGCAATATTAACAACAATAACTTATATCCCATAACTATCAGGACCCTCCTTACCAAAACTGCCCCTAAAATAAAACTCCTTTGGATCCCTAGCCACTGTGGCATTCAAGGAAACGAGCTAGCCGACACTATAGCAAAATCCACAATCAAGATGCCATTACATTATACTCCCAACTTCAACACTATAGACATAAACAAATTCCTCATGATCAAAACAGCTCAACAACTCAAACACAACATAGAACGCTGCAATAGATGGTACCAACAACTAAATACTAACCTAACACACACATCCCACTACCTAAAAAACATAAAACAAAAGGATATCACACGCAGCGACCAAGTAAAAATACTAAGGCTCAGACTAGGACACACAAGGTTTACACAACAACACTACAACAACCCTGACAACATCTTACCATGCCCAAACTGCCATACAACAATAGACCTCAAAATAACATATATCCTAACCGACTGCCCCACAACTTCACACCTTAAAAAACAAATCTTCCAAAACCGGTGCCCCATATTGACCCTCTCAAATCCAACCCCAGATAACATCGCCAAAATAATTAAATTCCTAAAACTCACAAACACATATAACCTCATATAACTTATGTTAAATTAAAATTTGTATATTAATATATGTAATATATGTATATATATGTATATAATAAGTTAGCCGAAGGCCCTAGTAGCCAGTGCTATAGCCATTAGTTAGTTTTAATTTTAATTATATCTAACTATAATATAAATAAATAAATATTTATAGCCTAACCATGAAAAAACGGTAATTTGTGAGAAAACATCGCTTTATTGTTTTTCAAAATATTCACCATTAAGATCGATACACTCTTGCATTTGCCCGAACCATTTTGTAAAGCAGTTTTGCCACTCCAAAAGAGATACCTCCAAAACATGCGTTTTGAAGGCGTCAACAGCTTCTTCGGGAGTTAAAAACCGCTGTCCGCGCAGTTTATTTTTGATGTGAAGATGTCATTTGAATCCAAGTCAGGGCTGTACGCTGGATGACCCATCAATTCGATGTTTTGAGCGTCGAAAAACTCATTTGTTACTGCCGAATTGTGAGAGCTACCATTATAGTGATGAAGTATGATTCGTCTTCGTCGGTTGTGTTCCTCAGTTCTATACCATTCAGAATTGATCGTCCTTCTTTCCACAAGCGTCACGGTCGCAACATGTCCGGATTTCGAGAAGAAACATGCGATACGATTGAATTCGTTGTACCAGTTTTTCACAGTGGTCAAGGATTGACCTTCATCACCAAAAGTTGATTTAAGTTGATTGGTGAATTTTTCAGGTGCCTGCAAAGAAACCAAATTGCGCTCGTATATCAAAGTAGTACGTCACAGTAAGTTTGGCCAAAAAAATGTCAGACTTTACGATGGAGACGTCAGATTGCATCTGGCAACATGTTTTGTTGCTGAGGCAAGAAATATATGTAGCAGCCCTCGTAATATAAAATATCAAGTTCAATTACAGTAAATGAAACACGAGCGTTCATTAAAAATAGGTTCTTTATTCGTTGTTTAGCAAATGTAGAGTGACAGCGCAGCTGCCCAAAGAAGAAGCAATTGAATTCGAAAGAACCATTAAAAATATAACGATTTGCAACAACAATGATAAAAGTAACGCTATGCATGTATGTTTGTAATATTGATCTGTTTACGATTGGAAATTTATCAGTAAGCAAAAACAATCAAAGCAAAAAGAGACATTTATCTAATGCTACCGCAAAGTAAAGGGTGCTTCATTATTATGAAGCTGCTAATATTTGCTGCTGCGATCAGTTACGAAATAGCTGACAATATAATCTTCCACAAAATTAAACTTGAATTTCGCATATTTTTTGAAAAACTTATCTAACGACTACAAGAACAACTGATCGATTAATTTTATTGAAGCGCATAATACTCGTTCTATGAAGTTAAGTCACACTGAACAGTGACTTAATGTCATAGAACGAGTATTATACGCTTCAATAAAATACCTTAAGACATAAAAACAGGCATCTCTAAATGCGGTTTAAAGTGAAATGCTGCTGTAAAAAACTGGAAATAGTTTTTAGAGACGCAATTGCTTAATCATATTTTAAAAGATTTAGTCCTGCTTTTTGTAAAGTTTGAACGTAGCAGTACTTGCACATCAATTGATTACAATCACCAGAAGAAACTAAGTAAAAAGTCTAAGTTCATTATATCTAATTATTGGGTTATTAAATCTATCCATTTATGCCATTCTGATCAAATGTGCCAATGATCTTTTATAAATAAATATAGTTTAAAAAAACTAAAAAGCTTGTAAAACTATTGTATTGTCATCGGTCCTTGATAAGTATATAAAGTTTAAATTAAATCTAACCGTTCAAAGTGGGTCAAAATCAAGTTCAAAGAAGTCGGTTACAAACAGACAAACATACAGGTGAATCTAATATAAGCGTGTTAAAAAGAAATAGATAGTTTAAAGCGTCAAAGATATCATATTAATAATCGAAACTCTTGCTAGCAAAATGCGTTTTACGTAATAATAAGTATATACATATGTATGTGAGTGTATTGTTGGGCATGTTTTGTTTTTGGTAAGAAGTTCGATAGATTGGGGATAGGAGTGGTAGAACCAGAAGACGCCACAGCATCCAACATTGTATCCATAATTACTTGGATCATAGCATTACCAATGATGAGTTTGACTAAAGTTTATACTTTGTGCGATAGAATGCCTTGTGTACAAAATGCGGCGTGTACGTTTAGATCTCTTCTTGGGTTAGCCATATAAAATCTTTTTTCTAGATCTTTCAACAGACCATGCTCAGTTAGCTTATAATTTCTTGCAAAGGCGAAATAACCTATTATGATTAAGCACTGCTTGAAGTTGGAAATCTAACAACAAGAAATGCTCAAAGATGAATGTTGGTCTAAATCAGTGCTTTTTTTATCAAGGTATACTGGGTGGTCTTTAACCCTTTTATAACCTTTTTATCTATAATTTCAGCCCAAGAGGGCTCGCCGGCATTATATTAAAACTAAAATTAATGTTAATGCACATTTTGTGTTGGGTGTTCAGTGATGGCGCAAACTGCCTTCCTTTTAGGAATGACTGCAGTAGGCTAAAGTATGGCGCAGGCAGTTTTTCCTTTATTTTTCCCAGTAGGCCTATGTGCCATACTGGATCAAATCTTTTTTTCTTTGATATCCAAGAAGAGTGCGTTACAATACTCCTTATTGTTGACCGCGTGCAGTATTTGGTCGACGATGGGATGGAGTTGTTCAACAGTGCTGTGGCCAGCTCGGAATCCAAACTGGTGTTCAGGAAGAATATCCTGAGTTTCCATGATCCTGACAATCCGGGGAACAAAATATGGTTGTTTGCTGAATTTAACTTGGTCGAGCATCTCGATTATAGCTCTTAGTTATGAATGAAAGAAACAAAAATAAAAAAGATTCAGTCGATTATGTTCGACTTCGAGATGCGAGGTTTGTAACGGGGCTCTATATTTTTATATTACTAAATTATGGTGACATTTGTAGGTCACTCAAAAAAGAAAAAAAAAAAAAAGAGAGACATCGTTATATTTGGTGAAAATTAACATAATGATAACAAATGTCTAGCTTGGTACGTAAAAGTTGCACAGCGTGATGTAGCATTACATTAACTGATTAATTTTGCTTCGCCTCAACAGCGGCATTACAGAGTAACAGCGCCATAACAGCGCCACGACAGCGACTTTACGGAAACATGTCGTAGCAACGAGGCCACACGAAAGTTTATACCAGTGTTCGGCATCAATACAGTCATATGTTGCAATGCGTTAGTGTGCGAAATAAAAGAAAGATAACAGCATCAACAACGGCTGAACAGTAACTGATTCATTTTGCTTCGCCTCAACAGCGGCATTACAGCGTATCAGCGCCATAACAGCGCCACGACAGTGACTTTACGGAAACATATCGTAGAATCGAAGCCACACGAAAGTTTATACTGTATGTGTGCAGGCAGCGCTGCGACAGAGCAAATCCCTGTGCTCGATGCATGGCGTGTGCCGACCGGTTTTTTGTAGCTTTATCAGAAGAAATAATAAGAGAATCAAAATATTAAAACTCTATCTCACATAATTTTAGCCCCTCCTTCCTGGACAGTTGCATGCCTCCTTCGAGCTCAGCTGGATATGCTCTGTATCCATTACTACTCAACTTTTGATATTGATAAGGAACATATATGCTTATGTAGTTATGTCACTACTTTTCTTGGCTTATACACAGATTTTTTTAAATCTAGTTCATACATTCTTTTACTATAGGTTAGGTTAAAGCGCATAAAAAATCATGCAAACAGTAAAAACTATCATTAGTCTTTTGAGTGCTCTCTATCAATAAAAGTCCAGCTCTTTGAAGGAGCTGTTGTCGCATACAACAGAAACTGAATTCAGTACATTAGTAACTGAAAATAAAACAGAATTTTATGTACTGAATTCAATTTCAGTTGTATGTGACAACTTTAGACAGTGGAATAAACCAAATTTGACATTCCGAAACTTTTATCAGCTGTTACGATACCAGGGTTACCAATATTATGATTGTAAAGGAATCAATTTTTACGTTTATAGGAAAGTATTTCAGTAGAAATAAATAACAAAAATGTTTAAATTAATTTATAATTAAATATGAAATACTATTATATAATGCATTGGAATCGAAAAAAGGCAATTGTGTCGTTTCCGCGTTCTTGGAAACTAAATCCAAAGACAATCGACTACAATTTAAATTTGGCGCCTACAGAGTCATTTAATTCACATTTGCCACACAACATCACAACTATTAGGTGGCAACGACGGAAGAAATGAATGAAATTGAAAAGTATTCGCGAAATGTTTTCATGATAAGCTACATTTCATGAATAAGCATTTATATGCATTTTTTTTTACTTTTCATGAAATGTTTTCATGAATAACGTCATCGTTTAAAGGTACTAAATAATACACTGAATTCTATTGAACAGAACATATACATATTTTCTTTTCAGTCACTTACTGCGCTTATAACATGCAGAGTCAAGGTATGTTATTAATCCTAGTAAGTGTGAAAAGGAAAGCAACATATTTGCTCACCTCTACCCATCATTATCAGTAGCCGGTGTAAATGTGGCAACGCTGGCTGGCTTGGGTGTTGTTCATTTTATTAACTCGATCGCTTTTCGCTCGGTTAGCCGTCGTCGTGGTATAATATTGTTGGGAAAATGTGAAACAAGAAAAATTTCACAAGCAGAAAAAGTATTTCTTGTAGATGAGACTACGTAAATTGTTTTTGTGTTCTTTTTGCTTGTCGTTTGGCTTGTTATACATTTTTAATATTCATTAAATTTGTGCATGTGAATTACGAAAGAAATTTATTATCCATACCTCTGTACATAGTTTGTATTGTATTCATATGTACGTATATGAACAAGCATGCGTGCGAGATTGTATGAATAGTGTTATTCGCTCAACAACATTCTTTTGCTCTCTCCCGGTTGTAAAATGCCAACAGTACAAACACAAAAACGTTTGGGTCTGTTGGATGAGAAAATAAAAAAAAGAGCAAAATAGAGCAAAATGTATGTGCTTTTTCTATTTGTTTTTCTGTTCTCTAAAAAACTTTGTTAAATTTATTAACAGTTTCTGTGGCCAGATTTATTTAAGTGTAAGATATCGGAAATGTATTTACATAGCTATTATAAGTGTTATGGAAGAAACGAACTGAGAGCAAATTCAAATATCAATCCGTAAACTTGACAGCTTAAAGATATACACATCAGAGTTTTTTTTTGTTTATTTAATTTTTATGGCATACACAAATGCAATAATGTGTGTGAATTTGTTATGGTTTTTTTTTTTTAAATAAGCTTAGTTTTCCCTTGCTTAACACATACAAGCGGACTTATTACCTTGATAAAAAAAGATACTAATCTAGTGTAATACTCGCACACAATCTCAACAGTTCGATATTCACTGTTTCTCACTATCTATTACTGCTCTCTCGAAAGCGCTTTCATCGCAA
>JAWNNP010001745.1:0-90000 GCA_035044805.1 Leucophenga maculata | reverse complement strand
GATAGATATGCACCCCCATACCATGTAAGACAGTTTGCCGAATTTAATAGTCGGTACAATATTTTTATTTTGCAGAGTTGCTAACGGTTTCTGCCATACTCAGTTGGGTTTCTTATTATTATTATTTTAGTTTCGTCAGAGAAAATCACATTATCGCAATAGCTCTGTTGTGAGTTTTAGCGAAGGAAAGGCGTTTTTCAATGTTCACTGCAGACAACATTGGTTTCTTTCTAGCTACGCGGGATGTGAAGTTATCGCTTATTATTGTTTTACGAATAGTTTCGTGACAAACACCCACTCTGCAATCTCTTTAACCGCCAGAGTCAGATTTCTTGTCGAGACACTCGAGTTTTGGCCAACTTTTCTCATTACATATCGAATGGCCATATTTGAGCGCTTAGACGGCCTTCTATATGCTGCCTTATTTTCGAGCCTAGTTTTAATTCTTGCGCGATATATTTTGGACAGTTCTTAATTGGAGTTTAAATGTCTATTGTGGATTTTCCAATTGTATAGTTGTAATAAACCAGTTGTACAACATTAAATGGTACTCTTTTACCAGGCATTTAAAACAATTGATAATTATGGCTTTTAATGTCTGCATTCAAAGAGCAAAAACTTTGAAACGCACAAAATGTGCTTTAAATGTACTCACATGGTGTTTATCTATGCACAAGTAACTGTAACTTTAACTGTGTTAGGAAGAAAGACGTGAGATTAAAAGAATAGCAAAAACGAAAACTCTTTTTTGACAGTTAAATTTTTTAATGCTTATTTTGTTTTTTTTATAACTCTTTTGTTTTCGAAATAATCGGGCATGTCACGTAAATCGAAAGGGAAATTCAGTTGGATTGGTTTTAAAATCCCAGCTGGGGAATTAGCAGGGCTGTCAGCACTATAACAATTATGTGTGTTATTATTTTTAATTTCGATATATTTGCTTAGGTGGGGGGAAAAATTATAAATAAAATTTTCTTATGATAAGAGACAAAATGTATATAATTTTGAAAGTACATTACAACTAAAAACAAGCAAATATTTTTAAATATTCTGCCGGCCAATTTTTACAATTTAAACGACAACACTATCATATGCTAGTCTATTCTATTGTCTATTTAATCACGACATGCCAACCTTTTTTCAAAAAATTCTTTACTAAAATGTATGTTTAAATACATATTTATTGTACACTAAATAAAAAAAATCTAAATCACCAGTATCTTTATTTCAATCTTAGCTCACACATAAAACATAAGAAATTGAATAATTCATTGAAACAAAAACTCCGATTGATTTAAATTTTTGCATTTAACAGTTGGCACTAAAATGCTCGGTTGGTTGGTTTAATAAAGTGCAATATCTGACGAGATGTTTACTTATATACAAAGTAACAAATTACAAGTTATACAAAGAACGAAATCCAACGAAATGTTTATAAAAAATAATGCAAACTAATTCGAAAATTAATTCTCGTCGAATTTCTATTACTACCTGAATTTAACACCATTTATTAAAGCTGCAATCTACTAAATCCATCATACAAACGTGAGGGATTTCAAACCAACCAAAGAATGTTTCCGTGACATCGGGAATTGGACTTTAGTTGAAATTGAATATTTATGACATGGCCGAATGTTTTTGTTTGTTTTTGAAATAATTTTAGTTTTTTTGTTTTTATATGCTAAGAAATAAATACATACTATGAAAATAATAAAAAAGCTGTATAAAATTTCATACCTTACCTTTTTTTTTTTTTGATAAAGGGAAAAATATGAATTTTTTTTTATATGAAAACACTTTCTTGATAAATTGTATATATTCCTGAGCAGCAATGCAGAACGATTCGTTCTGTACACATCCACTATGTACAAAAGGTTAACTCTTTAGTTTGGCATTAATTGCTATTTACACTAGTTAATAATGCGTAAGTCGATCTTTATATGTACCTAACTGTAGGTTTATATCTTGACATACAAATAAATAGCAAATAGTTCGAAGCTTATATGCTTATTTAGTTTTTTTGCTATGGTGCACAATATTTCACTCTCATCAATAGTTGGCAGCCTCCACCAAACACAATATTTTCCCAAAGGGATTTTATTTATAGTTCAACTGCATCTTTGTGCAATGGAACCCTACCGTATAAATTGAAGCACTCCTTTATTTGATGCGCTCATTCATAACATTATTTTATTTACTACAAGCTTAACCCGCGGATCTGCCCGCGCATAAAATTACACATTTTTTACACTTCTTCCGATCCCATTAACCTTTCATACCAAATCTCGTAAAGATATGGTATGTTTTTTTTTCGCTTTTATGGTTTTATTTTGTAAAAAGTGGCATATGTTTCTATGCTTAGCGGTTTAGACGTAAGAGTAGGATTAATTCCAACAAAATTATCTCAAAGCCTCTATTTCATCCACAACAACAAAGGAGAATTCATATTTGAATGCATATTTTATTGAAACGTATTAAAAATCGTTAGCCAACCTTTCCAAAATCTTTAAATAATTTTGCAGAGGAAAGTATTTTGAAATACCATAAAATTGTTTGATCGTTAAAAGTTTTTATCAATTTCATATTAACTGTATTTTAACGAATGCTAAATAAAATATATGATGTTAATTTTTGTTTTTATGATTTATTTCCCAATACTGCAAACGTTTCTCAAGTTTTTAAAAATATTTTTTACGATGTGTTTGGGACCAATCTGAAAACACTTTAAATATGATATCTTCAAAACTGTTTTTAAAGGTATCAAACTAATTTTCGGTTGTTAACATTTGTTGAGCGCACAGTGTTTTCTTCACGTGTGACATCAAGAATATATTAATTATTTGAGAAAAGTGTGACATTAGTTACGGTGGAGAATGATCAATGATCCTTCATATCATTTGTGTTCCTCAATTCACCAAAGGCTGCTGCAAACAAGTGGTTAAGGTATATTCCGCATTCACCGTTCTACAAGCACGGTAGCGACACGGGCCTGATTTTCCGAAAAATGCAAGCATGTTCTTCATAATGGTTTTTTTCAAAAGCAGCGTAGAAACGTTATGTGCGTCCCTAATCACGATCCCATAAATGATCTTAGGAGCACTGCGATCGAATTCTGTTTTATTAACTTGCAATATACGAATCCCAATTAATTCGAGATCCAGCGCGAACATAGCTTATTTGGTCAAATGTTCCTCCAATACATTAAAAAGGGTAATGTTAATAATGACCAGGCATGCCACAATCTCCTGGTATGTCCTGTGGCATTCGTGTATTATTAACTTACAACTTCCTTCTTATCACTTTCAGGGTATAATACAGTCGGTAATTTGACTCAATCAGTGTCAATGGCTTTTCACTCTCTCTTTCACGGTGTATATATGTATTGTACAGTATAGACTGCAGTGCGTTTCTCATTCATTGTATTTTCTTTATTGAACAGTGCAAATTTTTCTATTTGCATGCCCCATTCAGCCTGTGCCGGTCTAAACAAACATAAGCTGAAAATAGATTTTTGTTATGTGCTCATCAGTGAGAAATAATGAAGATAAATAGTTGGTAGTAGGTTGATGGAGATTGGGGGGAGGTTTTCGGAAAAATCCATTACGTCAGTAAAAATAAAATTAAATCAATAAAAATTTCCTATTAACGCTCTTCAGATGAATTATAAGGCTGAACGGTTCTTTAATTTGTCTCACCCGTATACGTATGCGAAAATATTACGTAAATTTTATGTAGCGACCTATATTATAAAATAAATGATTAGTTGGCTTATGGCCGTTTTTCTTTAAGAACGATATGAAAAAAATTGTTGATTAGAAAGATTGTTGGGAGATATGGAGACAATTGTTTCAGACGCACGAATTTTTATTAGTCCGCCAGTTGTGATATTGCTAATTATATTATGCCTCTTAGAAAAAGCGCCCTGTGAATGAATATGTATGTTTTCAATGAAATCTATTTTTTCGCTTAGAAGCCAAATTTTTATACTCTACATATAAAATTCCTGGTTTTAGGGGATTTATCCGCTAAGAGGTGAAAATGCGTGTTCATAGCTTATATGGGATTTATTTTGATTTAATAATTTAGTGTGATATCGCGTTTGAATTGAGTTGTGTCGTTTATCATAGCCTTTATTTCGTGAGTATACCCTTTTTTCACCGTTTTTTTTTTTTACTTTTTAACTGTTTTTTCTAATTTTTCAATGCAATTTGCAATGGAATTTAGCTGCGTCGCTATATTTCCATTTGAATTCAAAATGTCCTTCAAAATAGCCCAACGGTTTAAATGACACGACAAATTCGCGTAACTGAGCCAAGTGATTAAATAGTTTGGAAAATGTTGGTGCATAAACTCAAATGAGTAATGTGCCACTATCGTGTCGGAGCCACATATCTAAGATTAGAATTTAACATCCCGCAGTGAACATTTTTATTTCATAAGAGTGTTCTGAGGCGTCCACATAGTATAGAGTCGCACCCAATCCCAAAGACCAAATTCATAAGCAACCAAGTTAGTGAAAAACCAAGTCGTCTTATGTCAGCAAGGACGCATAGGGCTTTTATCTCAGCATCTATTTGCAGTACACTGGTTAAAAGCTGTGATGCTTCTAGCCAGTAAAAACAAAACAGAGTTTGGAAAACGCCGTACTTGCAGAAACACAAATGCTTTGATACTCATGACGCTTTTCTTGAGATGTATTGTCTCTATTAGCGAAGTTTAAATAGTTGTTATGCAGTCAAATTTGGTTTATATCGAATGTATTCAAAACTGTTTTATTGTAGACTTTGACATTTATTTAAGGTGTTAGGACTTCGGTCCGAATAAGTTTGATTGATAAAGTATTAATATTTTTTTTTCATAACCAAAAGCAAGCTTAGAGATATATCACTTGCGGTTTGGGCTTCGTCGATATCATGAAATTTATGAATATTAACACTCATGGAATTTCAAATTGTATGTAACATCGGAGGAATCGTAGATGCAATGAAATATGTATCAACGAAACAAATCGATACATTGTTTCCATCGAGCCAGAGAAGCATTTATATGTATTCTAAAACGAATAGCTAGTGATTACTTCTACACGCATGTATGCGAAGTTTTAACATAAAGATGGAAACACTAAAGTCACAAAATTCTCTTTCTAATAAAGATAATACCATAACAAATACTTGTACCTCCGTATATGTGCTTTATTTATATTTACAGTTTTATGCCTAGGAAACACATAAAACAATTCATATGTACATATGTTTACAGTGTGTAACCGTTATTGTCATTCTCTAAATATAGCTAATATACGCACACTGATATTTCCATCTTACATGAGTATTTTGAAACTTACTTACTTTATATAAGTATTAAGCATAAACTTTCACGGTAAGTTAGTCATGGACAGTGTAATATGCCCTTTTTCATCAGTAATTTTTATCGTGGTTTATGTTAATGCATATATACTATGAAATTAATTTTTCTGCCTCTTCTGTTCCGTTCTTAATACGTTTTTATTAATCTGTTATGGGGCAGACGAAAACGCATTGTTTGTTGGACGACTCGGTTATGTATAAGGGTTAATTGGTTATTTAAACTTTGTCTTTACTATAAAGAGAGAATAAATAAGCCGAAGCGGTGATAAATTGTAGTCGAACATAACAACTTATTCGTATGAGAATTGCAAAATTCAAGGACTTTCTTTTTTTCGATTCATAGTGTTATTTACAATCTATATATCGTGGTCTTATAAAAGAGAAACACAAAGGGTTGCTGGCGCATCATCAAAAACGCAGCATGCCATGACAAATCAAATATTGTAAATTACTTGAATGACCGTCTACCGGTCATGGCGCGCTGGCACCAGTCGTTTTGAATGCCAAGTACGGGGAGATCTCTCCATACCTGGTCATTCCATCGAATGCCCGGTCGTCCTCTATGTCGGCGTCCACCAATCAAGTTTGGGCCCCCCATGTAAGCCATGCGTGCTGGAACTCTTTTATTCATTCGTATGAGGTACCCAGCCCAGTGCAGCCGCTATATGCGCTGGACTAAGTCAACCTCATCGAATACTCTAATAGGACCAAAGATCCTGCAAAGAGACTTCCTCTCAACTCAATTACGGTCCATGCCTCTGCACCATACAATATGACCGGCAGTATCAGCGTCTTATAGATCTTTATTTTCATCTTTCGAGAGAGGGCTTTACTTCTCATTTGCTTGCTCAGCCCAAAAAAGCATCTGTTTGCAAGCGTGATTCTTCGCCTGATCTCGAGGCTGACGTTGTTGTTGCTGGTTATATCTGTTCCAAGATAGACGAAGTTTTCTACAGCACTGTAGTTGAAATTTTTCATCGTCACTGACCGTCCAAGACGTCTCGTCCTCGTCTTGTCCTCATTCACCGCTATACCCATGAGCCAAGACTGTTTTTCAATCGCCGAGAACGTCTTGCTGATTTGCCGTTCCTGCGTACCGATGATATCGATGTCATCGGCGTAAGCGAGCAGCATCACTTCCTTTTGGAAGATCGAGCACGACATACTTTGTATGTACGGGTACTGGCGTAGGATGTATTCCATCAGGAGATTGAAAAAATCGCTCGACAGAACATCGCCCTGTCTGAAACCTCTCTTGGTATCAAAGGGGTTGGAGAGGTTTTTCCCCACCCTGACAACGCTTTGTGTGTTAGATAGCGTCGCCATGCGAAGACGAACAATCTTTGCCGGGAAACCTAGTGCAGACAGGGCGTCGAAGAACTTCGATCGTATCGACGTGACGAAAGCGGCTTTATAATCGACAAATAGGTGGTGAGTGTCTTTGCTTTCTTTTTCAAGGTTTGGCGTAATGTGCATATTTGGTCAATGGTCGACCTTTTGGTCTGAAGTCACACTGATATCGTCCGATCAGTGAATCCGTATATGGCTTCAGTCTATTAAACAATACGCGCGACAGAGTCTTATATCCAATGGAAAGGAGACTTATTCCGCGGTAGTTGGCGCAAACAGCGAGGTCTCCTTTCTTAAATATAGGACAGAGAACACTGAGATTCCAGTATGCGTTCATCGGACCGTATCTTGCATAAAAGTTAGTGCATACTCTTAACCAACTCTTCGCAGCCGGTCTTAAATAACTCAGCTGGCAGCCCTTCAGAGCTTCCCGCTTTTTAGGCCCTCTACCGAAGGTACAAGAGCCTATTGGTTTTGTGCAAATGTATGTAACAGGTAGAAATAATGTTCGGAGACCCCCCAAAGTTACCACCATTATGGTCAGGAGTGATAGAGGAGTCGATATAGCCATGTCCGTCTGTCCGTCCGTCCGTCTGTATGAACGAAAGGGTCTCGGAAACGGTAATAGATAGAGACTTCGTGTTTTTTGCATTCGACTAGGACTGCTCAGGAATTTCACAAGTTTATTTCCCTCCAGTATAAAGTTAACGTCCTTCTTAGCCCAAATCAAAAAAGTTCATCAAAATCGGATAATAAATGACGATTTTATAAGCAATTGAATTTGAACGACCCCCCTTTTCTTTTCATTCATATTCGCGTAGTGAGAAGTGGTCATGTGTATGGTCATATGCTCGGGAAACATTTAATGTGTTTGTTAGGCGACCTGAACTGGTACAGGGCCTCTTACAGTCGGTTACGCCCGACTGAAATTTCCTTACTTGTTAATAACTGAATTGACCTCGTTATAGTCCGGTGGCTCTACAATAGAGCCATCATTAACTGGTGGTTCCGGTGTCATTTCTCTACCGGCGGAATTGTGTGCGTTATCGCCTCCGAGTAGGTTGGAGAAATGACTCCTCCATAATCTCAGTGATTCCTGTTCATCCGTTACCAGATTTCCATTGTCATCCTTACAGAAAATTACTCCGGGCTTAAAACTTTCAGTCAGACGGGAGAGTGTGTTTGAAAAGGCTGCGGTGGTCTGTTCTGATTGAAGCTTGCCGACGTCTAACTTTCGTTGCATGTTGGATCGTGCGGCGTGCACTACGCTGAGCCTAGTGCGTACCTTGGCTGCGACAAGATAGTGGTCCGAGTCAATGTTGGGACCACGTAACGTTCGCACGTCTTACACGCTCGATGCGTGCCTTCCGTCAATCAGAACATGATCAATTTGGTTGCATGTTATTTGATCAGGACTCAGCCATGTGGCCTTGTGGATGTTAAGGTGTTGCAATCTGGTACTACTAACTACCATGTTCCGACCTGCGACGAAATCGATTAGCCTCTCTCCAATATTGGAGGTAGTGCCGTGAAGGCATCATAGTGTTCTTTCCGACATCATAGTGTTCTTTCCGAGGCTTCCTATTCGTATTCATTGGAGGTTTATTTTTTAAAGTGGCGGGTAGCAAGCCTAGTGCACCAACCCTTTATTAAAGGAGAGGGGGCCCCTTCGCACGTTAGCTCACCTCTGAACTGGTATTCAGAAGCAGCTACCCAGGAGATACGTGTCCTAACGGACGTGTGAGTTGCTTAGACCGTTTGTAACAAAAATCATTGTTGGCCATTCCCAAGTGAATGACAGTTACCCACTTTTCTCACAATGCACTATGGTCTTTTTTCCCTTATAAATTCGAAAGTTAGTGATATTAACCCCAAATTTGGTTTATACATAATTATATTTTGGTATCCTAAGATGAACTACAAACTTATTTTTCGATTTGACCGACTTTTACTATATCCGTTTTATAGCCTCTATGGCCGAATAACACAACATTTTTTGTTTATAAATCTCTTGGTTTGCAATTTATTTTATAAGTGAATTTTAAGGCCCTTCAGTCTATTATTCAGGAATAGGTGAGATTTCAATTATTGTTGCATATATCCGCCATATAACCGATGCAGAACTTGACAGCAATGTCAATTTGAGAGTAAAAATATTAAGTAAAAATAAAAGTAATTATGGCAACGTACTTACGAGGAAAGACATCCTAATTTTGGTCAATATACATTTATTCTTCATCAGAACAAATGACGTCAAGTCATGGTTCATTATCTTCATACTCATCTTCATCATCCTCTTCCTCATCTTTCTCCTCATTCGCTTCAACATTATGGTCGTTATTCTCGTCGCTCTGTCAATTAACATTATCTGTCAAAATTTCTGGTGTTTGGAAGAGCGTAATAACGTCTTCTGGTAGATTTTTGTTTTGTTTTTATTTTGTCTTTTTTCAAAAATATAGTAGACATAAGGGTCCGAACTATCCATAGCTCTATTGAAGACGTCTGTATTGTTGTCCACTCAACTGCACTTTCTTGCGTGATCCATTTTGTCGGTCTTGTACAATTTATTCCGAGATTCAGATGCTTGTTCTGCAAGGCAACCAACAGGCACTAAGCAAGAATTTATTATTTGGTGCCCATGCACTAACACTTTATGAACCGTTGGCGACATAGCGTACCAATCATACTTGTTTCGGTATACCACAAACACCTGCTCACAGAATTCTTTGAATTTCGTAGAGTCAATTTTTAATATATATCAATTTTATATTTCTATATAAATGCAATTTTCCCAAAAACGTGCGGATTGGGATGAATTTCTTAAGTAATTTCATAATATACATATATTTGTTAGTATTTCCTCATTCATAACTTTTTGCAACTCTTTGCCATACAAAAGTACTATTCGACGAAACACAGAGCAACATGTTAAGATTAATCTAATAAAAGCATTTAAACAACACATGGCACAATTTCACGAAAACACTCAATCGCATAAAAACAGTTACGGATTATTATTTAAAATACCTTGATTAACGTTTTCCATTATAACACTCGTTATTTTTTGTTATTCTAATGGCCACTGCACGCTTTGAAAGATTACAAAAAATTTTCGACAAATTTACAATCATATGTTTTTTACACAATCTGGTGACTTTGACTGCGCCTCACGAGAATAGTATTGCCATACCAATAAAAATTTATTTAATTTAAGCTTAAGAGGAAAATTTAACAAATAAAAACCCCATTGTTTTTGAAATTATGCAAAAAAAAATTTATGAATTTTTGCCAAAAAAAAATGGAAAAAAAAACCATAGTGCAATGTGAACTTGAGCAAACGAGTTCCAATCTCCCAATATTGTAAATTAGACTTGAAAATTTTCATTCTCGACCATATCTCACCTTACCAAAGAAAAACCAGTGGGCGAACCCTCGCAAGCCGGGTCCGCCTTTGTGTTAAAAAATATTTTATGAATTGGAATAACGTTATGACATGTGCAACATTCAAGTAACCGAGAGTGTATTCAGTGGAGTCAAGGGAGTCAGGAGAGGTCATCCCCCCTAATTTTTCAAAATTTCGTTAAAAAATTTATTTTACTACATATTTTCGCACTTTCATAAAATTTTCTTTGTTTTATTTAAATATTTTTGTTGTACTGAATTAGTGGTTATAATTAGTAGATGGGCTCTAAGGGTCCTAAGCACTTTCTATTACTTAAAAAAGAAAACAAACTTGAATCGTATTTTTAGAACATTTTTTGAAGATTATTAGAGAGACATTATAGCATATAGAGGTAAGTCTAGCTGATCTTAACTATATCTTCTTGCTTGTTATTATTTACATCTGGCATATCAGCATAAAACTACCTTGACACTATGTAGCGGAATGTTCTTCCTTACCCTTAACAAAGATAGTTCGGTTTTCCACATAAATTATCAATATGTATTATCTAGCCCGTTACAATATTTTGAAGCGAATGATATTTTTATGTGGTTATAAACTTCATAGACCAATATTTATCGGAAAATTAAAACCTAAAAAACTGCTCGTATTGTTGTTTCATTTAGTATGGAACGAAACTAGTTCCAATAAGTTTATCATTATTATTGTGTAGTATGACCTGAAACGTTAGCAGATTTTTTAAGCCCTGACCACAATCGCTACTTACAACAACTCATAATATACGGTATTGCCACTTTAAACACAGCCACGAGTTTTTTTAGGCGTCAATACTTTAAATTTCCTTATTTTTGTTGTGAGCAAATAGAGTATCTATATAAACATGTCATTCTCATAGTTTTTAACATAAATATTTATAAATTTGATGACATTTTCTCAAAATTGGATTAGTATTGTATTTTTACAATACCGTTGAATTTTTTCCCTTAAACGCTTACAATTAGTTGCAATATTGTAAATCGTCATCAATAACAATACCGTTAACCAGGGAATCTATGAATGTCAACTTAAATTACCATGAGCGATGTATCGATATTTTTCTGTTATCTTCATGATTTGTTTATATCGCTCTGTGAGTTATTAAAACATCCCGAATTTTATGATTCTGCCCTATTTATACATCTTTTATCTCTTTTATCTTTTTTTTTTTTGGTTCCGTCGGTTTGCAGATGCACAAGGCGTCTTCGACAAAGGTAAGATTGTCATCAGCGCTGGTACTTGTAAATATAAAGCTGTTTCCGTTTGTAAATGTGTAATGCTTTGCGTATTATTGTCCTTGTTATGTCCTTCACACATTGATTGGTACAAGGTAAAATAATAATATTGTTTTGTTTATAATTGAGAAAAGGTTGTTTATCTGACCATATTCGTTTGTCTACCTATACGCTATAATCACATAATTTTTGAGATATTGGATTGAAAGTTGGTATACAGAATTTTTATAACCAGGAGTACAGCTCCGTCACACGTTTTCAATTTATATTATTGTATTGGAAATTTATTAATTTGAGCAATTTATTTGTTTTTTAAGTGTTTATTTGTTTGCACTGAATACGAAAGGTGATTCCAAATATGTTTGGTTTCGTTATTATTAAGTATTAACATCACTCATTCTCACTAAATTACGTTTACTCAATTAAATTTAATTCAAAAAAATGTCATACCAGTTTAAATATTTTCCAATTCAAGATCAACTTTATTGTCCGTATAATCATAAGCAAGCAACATCACAATTCATTCCAATTAGTTGACAAATCAATATCAGCGAGCGATGACTTCGTCTGCCACTCACCATTTCGGATCCTGTGGCGGAAATACATTTTTTCATATAATTGTTTCCAATATATTGACATCTGAAATCATGTCGCACACTTTCTAGAATAAGGGCGACAAATTACAATGACAACAAAAAGGCAAAATACGTATTTATCATCCGTGCTCCCATTTTCACTTATTATTATATGTTTTTTAGATTTCATTGAGCTGTCACTTTCAATAGAAGTTATGATAAACTTGCGTCGAACGGTCCATTGATTTTGGAAATATTGGTATTAGAAACTTTACAAAATTGTTTGCAAAGATGGGAAACGTATTCACAAGAATATAAGCTTCGTGCTGTAACAATTTTCTTGTGCTAACTTGGCTCATATATGGGACTCTTAGCCATAATTATACTTTATATGTCCTACAGTTGCATTACTAATTGGATCGCATTAATGTAAACTATTTAGGTATTTTATTAACTATCTATTACTTTTTGTGTACAGGTCAATGGCGATGATAGCTGGTACTACGAGGACATTTTACTGGAACGTGGGAATGCAGGTCTTGGGTTTTCAATTGCTGGCGGCACAGACAATCCCCATATTGGAACCGACACTTCTATCTACATAACGAAACTGATACCAGGGGGAGCCGCCGCTACGGATGGCCGTTTAAGTGTGAACGACATAATTGTCTCGGTGAACGATGTATCCGTCGTAGATGTGCCACATGCTGCTGCTGTGGATGCGCTCAAGAAAGCAGGTAACTTAGTCAAGCTGCATGTAAAGCGAAAACGTGTTAGTGGCGACGGTGGAGGTAGCAGCAGTGCCGTCGACTCTACCACGTCACAACTGCCTCAGCAGCCGGCACAGCACTACAAAGATAGTTCTACAACGGCCGGACCGAAAGTGGTTGAAATCGATTTAGTTAAGGGTGGCAAGGGATTGGGCTTCTCGATAGCCGGCGGCATTGGCAATCAGCATATACCAGGCGATAATGGTATTTACGTCACTAAACTCATGGATGGTGGAGCTGCTGCAGTTGATGGCCGCCTTTCAATTGGCGACAAATTGATCGCTGTGCGAGCAAACGGCGTAAGTAATTATTTAACACTGCATCAAAAAGTATTACCATTATTTTTTTCATAGCTTTTTAGTTAACATAATTTATTTTTTTAATTCTGCAGACCGAAAAGAATCTTGAAAATGTAACGCACGAACTGGCTGTGGCCACATTAAAGTCGATTGTCGATAAGGCGACACTAATTGTTGGTAAAACGCAGCATTTAACCAGTTTACCATCACAGTCTACCACACAGCAACCACAGCAGCAACAGGTGAACTCGCAATCAACAGGTGCGCTTAACAATGTAGGACAGACTGTTGTTGATTATGCTCGTTCCACATCACCCTCAGTCACCAAAACCACTACCACCTCAACCACAACTAGCAGCAACAATAACAACACCGCTATCACAATCACAGCTACAGTCAACAACACCACCATCACCAACAACAACAACGCTACCGCCAACATCAATAACAACAGCAGCCAGAACAATATTAATAATAGCAATTATGTTCCACCCGTCACATCCTATGCAGCTGCTGGTGTTGCATCAACTTCCAGATCCCAATCACCTCTGCCCCGTAAGCAATATGATTTATGTGCTAAATGAATGTTATTATCGAGCGATGTGCTTGCTAAACACTTGCTTGTTTTCCCTAGCTCTATGTATTGTTATATATTTTTATATCACACCATCAATATTTTCAAGTGTAGAACTGTCGTTCTTAGGGTCAGTTTTGCATTATATGTTATTTTTGAAATAACTGTGAGTTAAGATAAACTCGAGCTAACTATCAATTTATATATTTTAGTGGCAAGAATAAATGAATCTTGATAGTTAACTCGCATTTAACTTAACAAAGTCTCAGTATATAAATTAGTAATTATTGTTTTGAATATCGAATGAAGAGGAACGTGCAATACATAAATTAGTACCCAAGTATAAAATGAGATACCTTCTTCGTACGTAGTTTTCATTACATCTAAGTCCATACACGGTATCTTTTTAGGCACGTACCATTCGGGGTGTCACAAAAATCGATTTTTTTTTTTTCAAATTCGTCGCTGCTTCTACATCGGCATCACATAAATCTCTGACTAAGCTCACGACGAGGTGCTCACATTTGAACTTACTTTTATGTGAGCAGCTTTTTTCAACATTATGTATTAAATATTCAATACAAGCTTGTTTACTTTTTATTTTAGTGAGTTATACTATTTTAGTACACACAACATACGGCTTGGCACTTGATATATTTTTAATGGAACTTATATCTCCTCATTGCTTAAAATTGTTCCAGAAATATAACGAATACAGTTTTTTCTATATAGGGGCGTTACCATTTTTCCAATTTATGTATTCTATGTTTAATCGTTCGGTCAAAGGATATTTACCTAGTAGATCAAGAGGGTACTCGGTATATAATCTCAAAAATTTTGCCTCTTTAAAATAGTATTCATAAATACATAAATCTTAAATAAATATAATTAAATTAAGAGAGATATTTTTTATATTTTGGGAACATATATTTATAACGGAACACAACTATATTGTCTTGTCCTTTAAAGTAATCAAAAAAATTTTGCATGGACCTAATCCATTTTTTCTATCAAGCTATTAAATATATAGTAGGTATTTACAAGTTGCAAATCGTCCAAGAAATTATGTAAAATACAGTAGAATAGCGGAAAAGTTAACCAAAATGTCCCATGGGTAGTTAACTTTTTCGAAATGTTAATGTAATTGACCAGACTTGCACAATTACGCTGACGTTTGTTTAAGAACCATTTATACAATCTTGCCTTAATATCAGCATATTCCGGTTTATGGAGTGTTTTCTTATGGGCTATTTCACATGTGTTCGCCACTGCCTCAAAAATTTCTTTACGTTTTTACTTTGTTTTTGCAGCTCGAAACAGAAAAAAATCGGGGAATATCCGAATTAGAGCACTTGCTTGTGCTCTAACAAACATTTGCTTTGAAAAATTCGTACGCTCAGAAAAGTTAACTCAAAAGTTACATTTTTAGAGCGGTACGTGGACACTGAAATTCGGTTAACTTAACCGCGAGATTAACTTTTCTGCGATTCTACTGTATTATATTCCATTGTTTTTATCAGACGATTTGTATAACAACGTGAAATCGAATCACACAGAATTGAGATATACCTCTTCGAATCCTCTCCATTTAGTAATGTAGTAGTATGTCGAATAGAATAAGAAATATCTACTAAATTATTTTTAAACTATCTGCCCGATTCCATAAGATTAAAGTATGACCTAATTGTCTTTCTTGCGTTGATGCATTTTTCATATATATATTGCTATTACGATATTAAATGAGTAACGTAGTCATCTTTTGCACATATGATGTATCTTTGATAAGAAACTCCAGCAAACGAAATATTCCTAGCAAAGAGAAAAATACAGTACCGCCATTTAGATGTAAAAAAAACTTGAAGATATGATGGGGATGAACACATACGACATTTTTAGAACAAAAATGGCATCTGATATGATTTCGGTGTACCTGGCCATTATACAACAAATCTAAGAAAAGCGATCATAACCGTACCGAAGTAAAAAAATCTCGAACGCTTAATCTGACAATGCATAATTTAAAGCCAAGTACCCTTAAATATTTCATTAACCAAATCCGGTTAAGCGTACGCCGTCTTGATTGTGAAGGGTGTATTTCACAGGCATAAGGGGACTTAACATATGTCGTATTATTTTATATAAATTTTCGCTCCTGCTTTCACCATTGGAAGTGAAATTTTCCCTAAAACTGAATGGATAAAAAAATTATTTCATTCAAACATTAATTAGATCGGTGTGGCATATTTTATTAGGATCATTTATAAACCTATTCTAGTGACCCGATTTGAATCTATATTAGAATTGACGCATGATACAGCAAATTTGACGAAGTTAGCTATTAACAATAAAAAAATCATAAAGGGATAGCATGTTTATCCTATTGCGATGGGAGTTCCTAGCTAATTTAACAACAGCAATAAACATTTTTTCATATAAACACCCAGAAAGGTGGGGCACGTTTGTATGCGGCTACCCGTAAGTGAGGTGTTGGCTGGAACGTTCATTGAATACTAGATATCTTACGGAGAATTGGAGAGTCTAAATATTGAGACTTAATGGAAAAAGTGTCGCCTTCAAAACCACGGTAACCCTTTTATTCAATTTATATTTTGTATTTTAAAAGCAGAAAAGTTCCCATAACTTTGAAATTTGACCATGGGCAATTGAAAATACATAAAAGCTCAGTAGAGTTATACATTAATAATTTGCTAATAGCGCACAAACGAAAAGTATAAGTTAAATCTACAATACATTTCTGGTATTGATACCTAATGTCACACCAAATTGCAATCAGCTTTGTATATAATAGGCCATTTTCATAGCAACTATAAAAATTATTTTAAAAAAAATGTTAATTGATTTAATTTAATTACTTTAATTTAATTGCTATGCACTTTTCCACATGGAATTTTTTTTTTTTTTTTTTTTATATATAAACAATATTCTCCATCGAAAGTCAAATCGATATAGACATGTCCGTCTGATTGTCTGTATGAATCAACATCTTGAATATAAAATATAGATCCTTCAAGTTTAGCTATCTAGACTCTCTTGTTCCCTCTTCAGATAATTTGTATTAAATGTAGTGCCATAGTGCTAACCGCGCTATATAGAAATGGAACAAAAATGCAATTGCTTCACAGCCCAAGTCGGAACGCCACGCTAATTTTAAGGGTAGTCTGATTATAGCAACCCCTTAACGTATTATTTCAATCAATATTAATTTGAAACGCAGTTTGGATGCGAATGATAAATTATTACAAATTAAGTTTGTATAGGTGATGAGCAAAACTAATATTATATGTTGATAACAGTGAGAACTCTTATTGTTATTTTTTAATAAATTATATTTTTAACTGCTTTTCAAATTTTAAATAAATTTATACTTAATAATATTACTTAAAGCTTTTATCTCATATTTAATAGCTTAACTTGGTGCTAATTCTGACATTTAAAATAAAATGCAATTAATATTTCTGTGGTTATTTCATACAAATAACGTTTATTGCTGTTAATGCTGCTTTTTAATATTACATAAATTGATTTTCGCTGTTAATGCGGTCAATAAGAAAAATCAAATTAGGCTGCTACTTAATTCTATTTTTCGACTACATACATACGTATCATTGAAAATGTTCATCGCTTTATATGCGTATCACACTCGCTATGCTCTGAAGTCTCATTGCACCGTTTATTATTTTTGTAGGAAACAATTTTCAATTACAAAAACAGATTTCAATTTGATTGGATTGCCGAAAAGCAAAGCAACAGCCGAACGCTCATTTCGCATTTTAGCCTCTCCATGGAAAGATTTGTCTTTTAACGTTGTTTTTTTTTTTCCATATCTGGGGTTAATATATATTCAGAATGGTTCTCGAATGGTGTATCCGGTATAAAAATAAAAGTAAATAATTAAAAAAATATTCCCCCGTTTTTAGTTAAAGTAGGCTTAGCAGCGTTAGTCAGTTAGTATATACCACGGTGAAATAATACATATAAGCTAAAATGGAACGGCCTTCCTCTCCCTTTAATACCAAATCGTTCACTTCTGAAGCAAACGCAATGTTATGTATCCTGGCTTTCGGGTTTGTTTGGTGTCTGAACAATTTTATATATCATCTTATATTATTTTTCGTGCGGATAAAATGTCATCGCATTGACATTCGTCCATTCATCCAAATTAATATTAATCTATTTTTTATCTAAGCGCTTGTTCTGGTTTGCCGTTACTCTGACATTTTTTTCTCTTTAATCCCGGTATCTATGTATGCAAATGCATATTAAGTTTTACTCTTTTGTAAGTTGTACTTCCGTTATTTATATGAACTTGAATTCTTGATTTTTTCTTAATTGCACGCCCTTGCATCAATATATTTTTTTTAGGTAAAATATATCTAAATCTAAAATGCAAGGCAACATGTTCTCTGAATTCGACGATTATGGTGGTAAAACTTGCCTCTGTGTGTTTTGTAAAAATATATATTTTTCAATGATTTAACGTACATATATCTCAACCAACTATTTGTTTCTCTTTTATATTTTCAAACTATTGCAACAAATGTTATTAATAATAATAATTTATAGTCAACTTAAATGGCTCTGGACCCCTTATTATACAATAAATCTTCCGCTCTCTTCTCTCTTACATGTCCGCTCTCCGTCCCAAATCAATTAAACTGATCGCTTGCTTCTGTGTTTAAACGTTGCGTGCCGTATTACGTACGTTACGCTTAATCTGTGTTGTTTAATGATTGTTTACAAAACAAAAAATATTATATAATTTAAAAAAAAAAAACGAAAAACACACTCACACACGAATTGTAGAACAACCAGCATCTAGGTATGCCTCAACAAACGTTTTGGCTGCCGTGCCACCGGGCACACCGCGTGCAGTTAGCACGGAGGACATTACCAGGTGAGTAGTATAATTGAAATACAACGGCTCTGTGTATGTGGCAGCAAAACAATCGAGGAGTCAAATATACTTTTTTTTTTATTTTTTTTTATGTATTTATTTACAATCTGTCCGAGGACAATAAGTAAATGTGACATTAATTTTTTAATTTACATAACAGGATTAGTTACTCTCCAGTGAAAAGGCTAATATATAGGGTTGAAAAAAAAGTATTTTTGTTTTTCGCCTTTATTTTAAATCTTTATAAAATTGCGAACAATCATCGCATTTAGTTGAAATAAGCGCCGTTTTTATTAATAACTTGTTGCCAACGAGATTCCAACTTCATTATGCTCCGCTCATAGAAGCTTGCTTCCCTATTGGCAAAAAAGTGATACAGTCGATTTTCGCAAGCTTCTTTTAAGGCCAATTTCTCGCCAGCTAAATAGTTCGACATTGACAGGAAGAGTTGGTAATCCGATGATGCCACGTCCGGACTACAAGATGGATGCATAAGGACCTCTAATCAGAACTCCCGGAGATTCTGGCGCGTCAAAATCGAAGCCTGTGGTCTGGCGTTGTCCTGATGGAACACAATTCCTCTCCTATTGGCCAAAGATGTCCACTTCTGGGCGATTGCTTCCTTCCAGCGGTCCTGTTGTTCAGAGTAGAGGAACGAATGGAGCGTTTAGCCATAGGGAAGCAGCTAGTAGATGATTCCCCGTCAATCCCACCAAACCCGTCAATCCGGGCAACCGTTTGAGCCGCCTTGCCACCCTTCACCTACGACTGTTTCGCGCTTCACGCTGTCGTAAGTGACCCACTTTTCATCGCCAGTCACCATTCGTTTCAGAAACGGGTCGATTTTCTTCCGATTCAGCAGCAATTCGCATGGGGTTTTTTGGTGTCAATTCGTGTGGTACTTAAGTATCGAGTTTTTTGTATAGCCAAGCTTCTTCAAATGCCTTCTAACGGTCATATGACTGATATTCAGCTCCCGGGCGATAGGTTGCTCCTTTGGCGGTCCATCTCCATCACTTCCTTGGTTTTATCGACTTCTTCAGGTCTTTCGGAGCGTGGTGCATCTCCAACTTCCTCCACACCAGAACGTAGTCAAGTGACCCACTGTTGTGCTTCGCGAATTGAACAAGTATTGGCCCCGTAACTATCACATATTTTTTTGGCCACTTGCGATACGTTTTTGCCTTTCAGGTAGTAAAAATGTAAAATATATCGAATTTACTTCTTCGAGACCTCCATGTTTGATGCGATGTAGCTCACAACTGTATTCTCCAATGCTGTCAAAAGAGCGTAGTACTAGACACTCACACCTTTCGAACGCCGTAAAGTATGCCACCATACGACAAATACTCAACGAGATAAACCTAATTGAAAAAAAAAACCCGAAATACGAAAAGACTTTTTCTACCCTATATATGAGCTACTTATTCATCTATTACTGTACACATTATATACAGTGCAAATGTAAAATTTACAAATTTATTATTTAATAGCTTAAAGTCTATCTGGAAGATCCATTATGTGAAAACGTTTAAGTTTTCTAAGAACTAAACTATTACCTGTTAAATTTAAAGCTAGGGTATTTCTATGACCTAGCAGAGTATGTTTATGTATCTTTTACTATTTCCTCTTTAACCAAAGCAATTTTTAAATCTTTATGGACTTCCGCAGTTTTAATAAACCAGATCTAAGCGTACCTCTGTATGATTTTAATATTTGAGTTACTCGTAGTGACCTAATGTTGCAGAGCGTATGTCCAAGCAGGCTTAAGTACAGTTTTATACAGTATTACTTTGTTTTTTAAGCTGAGCTTAGATTTTCTACCAATAAGCTAATACATTTTTTTTAGTCTTTACATTAAGCTGTGTTACCTTCGCTTTGATATGGTTTCCATACAAGTTGGCGATCAGGATGAGGTATTTCAGAACTATTAAACCATACCGGCGGGCAGTTTCCCCTCCTTAGTTGTATACACCGCTTTTTGTGAATTTACTTTTATTTTCCATTTCGTTAGCCAGTATTTTAAAAATAACATCTCGTCCTGCAAATATTGGGAAGCCTCTGTTGGAGAGCTGCTGTTTGCAACAATAGCTGTATCGTCGGCGTATGTAGCCACACATACCTAAGTTCATTTAGGCATATCGGCTGTATAGAGTGTAGAGTGTAAACAGTCCCTTGCGGAACACCTGCGTTGATAAGTGGAAGTGACGATGCTTCGCTGAGCACAGTATATTTCTGAACAATCATTACGAGTGGTGTGCCTATGTTGTAAATCTAAAATAAAAAATATTTTGTCATTGCGATTGGCTTTATTGGTTTTCAAAACCTTTATTCACCATAAATAATCCTCTTGACCAGCTAAAAGTGAGTGACGAAATCATACTTACAACGCACAAAACTTCTAATACAGTTTCTCTAATAAATGGTACGTGTTTTATATTTGGTTTGTTGGGATAGATGGTAATATGTAATTGATCCGTCATTATGTAACAAATATTTTTATACTATTCATTAAAGATTCTTTGGTAGGGTGTTGAAAACTGCAGAACATTCTCTATAACAAGCAATTAATGGCTGTTTACATACTACAAGCAATCAATCATAAAAGAATAAGGCATAACTCGGGAAAAAATGGTCGTACAGAAAAAAAAGAAAGGAAATTTTAGCTTCAAATGTCTAGTTTTCAGATTTGAACCGTTAAAAAACACAGAAAGAAGGGGCAGGTTTTTGTGTGTAGAAAGGTGTTGCACGATCATTGAAGTTTCGATCTCTTCTAGTCTCCAAGTTCTCGATGTTCATACGGATAACCAGACAAACGAATTTTTTTTTATCGATGTTAGTTTTGATGCTAATTAAGAATATATGTACTAAATGGGGTCGCCCTGTGCTTCTTTTGTCTGGTACATACAGCAGAACTTCCTGAATTTGGTATGGCGCATTTGTCGTCTGTATCTTATAGATTCTTTGTTTTGTTAGTCCGCAAACTTGTGAAACAACACAGTTGTTAGATAAAGTTTTAAGATAAAATTCATTTGTTCAGTCTTATCTCTGCAGCGATATTTCAAGATCTGCATTACTAGTATCTCTTCTCTTACTTTACACAACAGAAGAACAAAAAAAATTCGCCCATAAATCAAGAGTTTGTTATGTGTTTCCATTCACATTAGTGGCGTTAAAAATAAAAAAAATTTTCACACGCATAACTTAAGCACTTCAAACAAAATTTACAAAACTTAATTTTTTTTTACGGTAAGAAGAGTCTGCCGTTGTTGTTCTCGATATAATTGAATGGTGCAACAAAATGAGTTCCTGCCAAGAATAAGACATTAAGCGATCTTGGAAATCACTATGTGCAGTGACGTCATCATAGCTGGTACATTTTCAGTACATAATCCCAATGTTTACATATTTGCATCGTTGGAGAATGTGTCGGACCTGGCCTTTATTTAATATTTTTTAAGTTTATGTACTTATTTGGTGAAATAACTGTACTCGATTGCGTTGTTTACACAGAGTCGATTGGGAAAACCGGACAACAAAATGTTTCAATAGCATGCCGTATGCGCAATTTTAATATGAAACTTAAATTCCACAGAGAACCACGAACCATTACAATACAAAAGGGATCTCAGGGCCTTGGCTTCAACATTGTTGGCGGCGAAGATGGTCAGGGGATATATGTATCTTTTATTCTAGCCGGTGGCCCTGCAGATCTAGGCGGCGAACTAAAGCGAGGTGATCAGTTGCTTAGTGTGAACAATGTGAATCTGACAAACGCGTCGCACGAAGAGGCGGCACAAGCACTAAAGGTGAGTGGGCTTATATTATTAAGTCAAACTATTAATAAAATCAAAGTTTTTTTTACAATACTCTTTTCTTTATTTTCTCAACAGACTTCTGGTGGCGTTGTTACATTGGTGGCTCAATACCGTCCCGAGGATTACAATCGATTCGAGGCACGCATACAGGAATTGAAACAACAAGCCGCTCTTAGCGCCGGAGGTTCGGGTACACTGTTACGTACGACACAAAAAAGATCTTTGTACGTACGTGCGCTATTTGATTATGATCCCAACCGGGACGACGGCCTGCCCTCGCGTGGCCTTCCTTTCAAGCACGGCGACATATTGCACGTGACAAACGCTTCGGACGATGAGTGGTGGCAAGCACGACGCGTCCTAGGTGACAGTGAAGATGAGCAAATCGGTATAGTGCCATCAAAACGGCGCTGGGAGCGAAAAATGCGTGCGCGAGATCGCAGCGTTAAATTCCAAGGTCACGCCGCGGCCAATAACAACATTGATAAGGTATACCTACTAGAAATTGACAAATTTTTATTGAAATCAATGTAATCGTTTTGTTTTTTTGTTCTTTTTATAAACATCCTTCGATTGTCATGAATACTCCAGCAATCGACGCTCGATAGAAAAAAGAAGAACTTCACATTCTCGCGTAAATTCCCATTTATGAAAAGCCGAGACGAAAAGAACGAAGATGGAAGCGATCAAGAGCGTAAGTAGCAGTAAATCAGTGCTGTTCATCATAGACAATAATTTCTTGACCAAAAGCAATTTTACAACAAATGATTGTTTTTAAATCAAAATGATTTAAACCACACTATACTCTTCTTTGTTTAACATGAACATAGAATCCAATAAACTACGTGCTGTACCAAACCCTATTATGCATATGCTTTCTGTACAGTCTTTTTAACCTTTGCACTTTGTTAAAGAAAAAAAACAAACAAATTGACCTTTTTCCAGCAAAATTTAGGCTTCCTAATATGAATCAGGGCTAGTGATCATTAGTCAGAGTTTGGTCTTACTTAATATTTAAGTAATTACTATGTATATTATATTTTACTATATGCTACAGCAAGCCGCTGTGCGCGTCCCATCGGATTATTGTTTAGGAGCTATGACACCCAAGTTTAGTCTAATTTACCATACCATATTATCAATACATACCACATTCACTATCGGTAAGCAGTTTGAAAAGTGGATCCGGTTACCGTTTCCTTACTGGCAGCATCAAATCTTCACCGTATATTACTAATGTTAATGGTAACCATGCAATAAAAATTAAAATAATATTGATTAAAAAATTGTTGACCCCATTAAGTATTCAGGTATTTTTTATTGATCAGCATCGATAGGTGAATCAATATGGTCATGTTCGACTCTCGTACCATTGGGAACCATGAAAAAATACATCTCACAGACTATAAAAAGTTGAGACTCCATACTTTATCACGGTTCGAGTTTGATTTTTTCTTCGATTAGATTATAATAAAAAGCGCTTTTGACAATTATGTAAAGTTTATTTGATAGTTGTCTTAAAGTGCGATTAGCATCAACCAGGAAGTTTCTAATGACGAAGGCTTCGTTTTTAAGACTGTATTTTTCAACTCGCAGCACTTTTACGTTGTGGTACACTGATTTATTCACGTTGATCTGGTGATAAATTTGCTCACGTAGCGTTCTGGCTACCGTCGTATTCGAGTAAACGTTGGAACGTCGTCTGGCAGCCGTTTTTTTTTTTTCATATTAGTTTTATAATTTTTTCTTAGTACAAAATTTTTGGGAAGTCTAACATACGTTCTTAAGAAACGATCTGCGTCTCTACGACTTACTGTTCCTAATCGCATCTGTGTTGCTTATCAGGCTATCCAGTTAGTCATTGTGCCATCGGGTAGCCTCAATGCAAATTGCAAACAATTTTTCAGAAAAATCACATACATTTCCATTGCATCACCGAAAAAAAAAATATATATTTGAATAAACGTTTAGTTCGTGAATACGAACGTTTAAATTAAATTTCCATAGTGCAACAAAATCAGCTAATATTTTAAAAATGTAACAAAATCAAACTAAACAGAAACCTGAGATCGATGAAATCGATGAGCTGTTAGACAATAATTTTTGTTAAATCAATAACCAGAAAAAGAGATTTGGTTATGCAATAATGGAATAATGAGAAAAGTAATGGTGTTAACTGATAGAATGACGGGACATTAAGCTTTAGCGAGAAGCTACTATTACTATTCTAAGGGGTTTAATTATTTTAAGTATGATAACATCGAAAGAGATGATTGGGCTCGATTTGATTTACAACCGTAAATTTTGCTTTACGTTATACTCAACTAGTTAAATTAATGGGCAAAGTGTTGTCGCCATCGTTCCAAAATTCGATTGGCTAAGTAAGTTCTTCGAAAAACAAATTATGATTTGGTTTGCATAGATTAAATGTTAACTTTCATGTTCATTTTAACTTTTTTAAATATATAAATTTGAACACCAACTATTATTTTAGTTTTTTATATTTTTTTTAGATGTATATGATTTATGATTTTTTGTGTAGCTGGCACATGGATGTGTGCTTAATGCAATTCATAGTGCACCTGAACTATACCACTGCCGTTTACAGCTGGTGGCAACAGAAACATTGATTATACGAGTTAGAGTCAGGTTAAAATAAATATATCCGCACCGCTTCTTGTTCCAAGCACCCACGTCAATATAGACCTATGTATTTTTAATACGTTTTACACTGAACACGTGCAAACTATTTTATAGACAGACCAAGCCTGCATTATCGCTATTTCCTTTTCTTTTTTTTTCATTCGATTAACATTCTATCGTATTTATTTATGTTTAATTTTTCATTTGTATTTATTTTCATTTTATTTCACGAACATATGAACACTCTGTGCCGTATTTTGCATATCCACCACTACATCGACAAATATCCACTTGAAATATCCACAATTCAATTTGATCCATCCATGGTCACTGGCCGCTGTTATACACTATTACATTATGCGAATTCTTTTGGTGTGGACGACTAAATCGATAAAATTTTGTTGATGTCCATCTACCTGTTGAAACACAAACCAAAATCAAAACGGATCAATATTACATCACCAAAGCGAATGGTTTTTTGGCTAGCAACAGCGAACTGGATGTTAATACTATAAACAACAATCAACCGAACGAGGCTCAGCGTAAGTTAAATGTTACCACGCAAAGTAACACTCTCACACAATTATATCATAAGAGCGTGTATTTTCACATATCACCTTAATGGGAAAGACGTTAGCTTACACTTTAGCCATTTTATATGCAGTACCATGAGTGCAGGGTCCCTACTAAAACCCCAATTAAAAAATGAGAGGTGTTCATTAGTATAGTACGTGTATATTTTCAATGAAGACAAATCGGTTTCTCTTTACATTTAACGTCATAATAATAATGAAAAAAAACCCTTAATAGGTAAAACTATACTCTACCAGCATAATTAGTCCAGTCATACTCAATTTTTTCGTAAGTTTACAAAAATGTAGATAATTTAGACAAATCGGCTTCTCTTTACACTTAACGTCTTAATAATAACGAATAAAACCCTTAATAAGTAAAAACAAAACTCTACCAGCATAATTAGTCCAGTCATACTCAATTTTTCGTAAGTTTACAAAAATTTAGAATTATTCTTTTAAGTTTTAGTGAGGTTATAATACATAAACAAAAGACAACATTAACTTCGGTGAATCCGACATAAATAGATACTCTTGAAAAGTTCGTTAAAAAATGTATTTTACTACTATATTTCGCTCTTTTGATTACTAAAAAAAAACAAAGTGAGAAAGAAACCCCAAATTGGTTAGCATCTATTTAATGCAGAATGACAATATTTGGTACATTATTAAAGGCTATTGGGAGAAATATGAAAAACAAAGTGGTACACCGACCGGGTACGCTAGGTTTAAATATCGCACTTGGAAGGATATCAGTTTGATTTACGAGGAAGGTTTAGGTATATTATTCTGCGTAGACCGGGTACAAATAATTTAAATTATTTTCAGTCTTAATATGCATGTTAAATATTGCTATGCAGCATAGATATTTTTAATTTACTTTAATGACTATACCTGTCCAAGTGATTTTTTCAATCCATGTCAAAACAAAACAATTAATTGCTAATAGTGTGCAAAAACCTGACTGCAACAAAACCAATACCACATTAACCAACTACTGGAGTAAACAAGAACTTAATCCGTATTATACCACTATGACAGTGCAATGAAAATTCAACTTCAAATTTCACTTGCTTTTGCATTTTGGGATTTCTACGAAATCGTTCGTTTTCGTTTGAACGTGCTCCCGCAAAACGCAAAAAGTTGCTATCGATGTGTTTCATTCAGTGTTTAAAAAACTGCAGTCGAAGCAGCAAAAGTTGTAGATTTTTTACTTTTCACAGCTTTGACTTATCTTCAACTGTTCACTTTGAACTAATGCTTTTGCTTCTGCTTCTGAACAAAACGTAAGTCGCAGTCGAAGCAACAGCAAAAAACGATCACTGAAAAAATCCGCAGCAGAAGCAGACGTCGCCGCTTCAAAAGTTGTCTTTATGCTTTTGCTTTGATTTCGGTCACAAACGAAAGTCGAAGCAGCAGCAAGTGTTCAGCTTTTGCAAGTCGTCGACAGTCGCAGTCGTCGCCAGTCGCAGTCGCCAAAAACAGTCGTTTGCGACTGTTTCTGCTTTTTGCTGTTTGCTATTCGCTGCATTATAACCTGCGCCAATTGTTTGACAATTTATTTGGGTGTAAGTGTATTTTATAAATATTACTTTTTTTCAAATAATTTAAGCCAATAAAAATCAAAATAATGAATTGAAAATAAAATTTTATTCATTTATATTATGTGTAAGGAACGAAAAAATAAAAATAGGAAAAATATAAATTGACATAACCATTTCATAATTTACATCATTAACATGTTCATTTATATTCTATAACATTATAATAATAATATTAATCTGATTCCTCGCTATCTTGAAATAGAGACAAAGTGTCAATAGCTGTGTCCAGATAGCTTGGATTCAGTTTGACCAGCAATATGTTTTCTAGGACATCGTGGCTTAATCGATTTCGGTAGTCAGTAAGGACCAGCCTTAGCGTTGAAAATGCTCGTTCAATCTTCACCTGTTACAAATAAAATTTATTAAGCTGGGAACTTTAATTTATTAAAGCATTCGAATTTACCTGAGTTGGTGGTACTGCAAAACAAACATTACTAATAGCGTATAATTCCTGGTCGGTGTACTGCTTTATTCTCCAAAACGAAAGAATGTCTACATCACTTCTTTGCAAAGGAAGTTGGACATTTTCAATCTTTGAGTACACGTCGAATGTACTGTTGACTTCCATTTGAACTCCTTGCACTAGGAATACATTCAACAGTTCATCTTCCCTATCAAAAAATTGGTTTGTCGATTGATATTGTACAGAATTCGGTGTTAAGCATAAAGTACCACTAGGATTTACTTCACATATTCTGTCCCAAATAGTTTTTAAATGACTTATTGCATCAATTATTTGTTGTGTTGTTAGTGTATGTTGAAAACGAGGATCCAAAAACAAACATGAAACTAAGAATTTATTATTCAATAATGCTTTCGACCGTGTTTCTATGGAACTCAAAATTTTTTTTCCAATCGTTTTTGTCAATTCTTGACTTGATTCGTTAACTATTATTTCAGTACAAATTTTAAGTTTAAGCCATTGAGCGTAAGAGTTGCCATAATGTAACTGTTCCTCTTGAAATTTTATTTATTGTTCTTTGCAAGGGACTAAAGACAAAGCAATAATTTTCAATAAAATCCCAAAATGATGCATCTATTTCAAAATTTTCTTCTTCGGATTTAGTTTTAATAGATTCAATTTTATTTAAAACATCTTTAGCAACTAACAAATCCTTTAACATATTATATGTTGATCCCCATCTAGTTGGGCAATCTAGTTGAGGCATTTTTAATTGTTTTAGCTCAAATATTTCGCGATACCCATTTGACATTTTTAGAAATAATGGTCGGAGACCCCCCAAAGTTACCCCCATTATGGTCAGGAGTGATAGAGGAGTCGATATAGCCATGTCCGTCTGTCCGTCTGTATGAACGAAAGGATCTCGGAAACGGTAATAGATAGAGACTTCGTGTTTTTTGCATTCGTCTAGGACTGCTCCGGAATTTCACAAGTTTATTTTGAAATTTTGAACCCTCCCCCCCTTCCCCATAAAATCACCCCCAAGGAGAAATATTTCTTCGGCACAAAAAAAATTGAGTATGCCAGTATAAAGTTAACGTCCCTCTTAGTCAAAATCCAAAAAGTTTATCAAAATCGGATAATAAATAACGATTTTATAACCAATTCATATTCGAGCAGTGAGAAGTGGTCATGTGTTTGGTCATATGCTCGGGAAACGTTTAATGTGTTTGTTAGGAGACCTGAACTGGTACAGGGCCTCTTACAGTCGGTTACGCCTGACTGTATTTTCTTACTTGTTTTAAATAGTCATCGTTGGTGCACATTTCGAAGTTTTCTTCCATATTTTCTTCGGAAACAAATGATAATATGTTTGTTGTTTTTAGCATGTTCGCACCGTTGTCAGATGTAATTGAGACGATTTGGTTCAAATTAATGTTATATTTATTTAGCACTTTGATCACTTCAGCGGCAAGATTTTTGGCTGTGCTCGATCCAACACCTTTCAACTCGATCATTCCCAAAATTAAAGATTTTATTTGACCCGCACATATAAATTGCGCACTTATGCCAAAAATGTTTCTTGCCAGCCGAGAAGCACTGTCTATTTTCAAGGATAATTATTTGTTTTTAACGTCATTCGTTACATCGAGTTTAATAGTATTGGCCACTGTTTGCAACGTTTTTTTGCAGTTTGATGCATTCAATGTCATTTTTTTTCCGTCCACACCTTTAAGACCCTCACAAATTGGATCGAGAATACTTCTCATATTTTGTGAATTTAAAACATTGAAAGGAATATTGTCTTCCGTTACCAAGCCGATGTATGCTCTCAACAACTGCTTTTTATTCACTTATATTTTAATTTTTTTTTTTTCGAATTGTTTTTGTGGATGAATTTGACGACGACGATTCAAACTGCTCGACACTTTCGGCATTTAAAGTAATATTGTGCAGTTTCATTAAATGCGCTTTTAAAGTCTATTATTTTTTAATTTATTTCGGCAAGTTTTACAAATTGCTTCACCCTCCTCTGTTTTATTCTCAAAATATTTCCAAATATCAATTTTATTTCTCGCCATAATTAAACAATTTTGTCCATGCGTTTATGTTGCTGTTCTAAATGACACTAAAACATAATTGTGATCTACATGCATTATAACCTAAGCAGGTCAGACTCAAAAGGCAATCGAAGAAATGTCGCGACTACTGTCGACGCCACGATTGATGTCGATCGTCGCAGTCGCAAAAGTAATTTTACAGCAACTGCGACTGGCGACGACTGCGATTGGCGACAACTGCGAAATGTTGATGTTTTTGGCTGCAACACGTTCCTGCAACGGTTGCCTCGTCTGTAAATAGCATTATAGTTTTTGATACTTGTTTTTTTCGTACTTCTAGACAAACGGGCATGACTACATATACTCAGCATTCGATGCGGATCAAAAATATATATTTTAATGGCGTGTGCGATGTCTATATCTAACTGTTACACATGTACATACTTATAAACTTGCACCCTTTTGCCTCTTTGAATATAGGGCATAAAAATCTTTTTTTCTTTTTTCAAAATTTGATGCGGCGATTTCTTAAATGTATAATAATAGACGTATTTTGGAAACTTTTAGAGTTAGCCCCACCACCACTAACAAATATTCAAAAAAATATTTGACCAAAGTCTTGCATTATGTCATAAAAGGAATCCTATAAAGTATTTTCGTGACTGATCCATGAAAACAATTAAAGCTGTTAAACATAATCTTTTTTAAAAACACAAAAACTACAAGATTCGTATATATGTAACTAGCTTTAACCCGCGACTTCGTCCGCTTATCTTCCGATAAAAAGTAGCATATCTAATTACTTTTCTTATTTTGGCTCATTTGTGAAACTTTACGGGGGTGGTGTACCGCGCCTCTAATTTTGACCAAACTTAACCCGTTTACTTCTCATGATCCTCTTAACATGTGTACCAAACTTTGTTTCTGTACCTTAAATGGATGCAAAGATATGACAAATTTTGATTGTCGCTTATATGGGGGGTGGGGCAACACCCCCTCCGATTTTGTCGAAACTTAACAGGTTGAAGTCTCCTCATCCTCTTAACATGTACACCAAATTTCAACTCTGTACCTTAAATGGATGAAAAGATATGACAAATTTTGATTATCGCTTATATGGGGGATGGGGCAACACCTCATCCGATTTTGTCCAAACTTAACAGGTTTTATACATATAAAACTTCCTCTTCAATCACTCTATCTATTAAAAAAAAACCGCATCAAAATCCGTTTTAAACATTTAAGCATACATAGGTATATAGGGACAGAGAAAGCGACTTTGTTTTATACTATGTTAAGATTCGTGGTACAAGTGTATAAATTGCTGAGTGTTTATGTCGAATTTTAAGACGTTACATTTTCAGTACTTTGCTCAATATTTTTATTCTGATTACAAAAAGTATACTTAGCAACTTTCCGACCATAATCTCAGAAAGCAGAAATAGAGCGCACTCAAACACACAGAAAGACGAACAGAATTATGCTGAGACATAGCTTAAAGGACTGGACATATCGTAATGTTCTGGAATGTGTATAATATATTGTAATATAAGGGTAAAAACCCTGTGCGTTTGTATGTAATAGGCTGAATGCGGCCTGACAGACTCAAAAATCTTCAAAAATTGCGTTACGTAATACTTGAACGCTCCCTTACAACCGTTTTCATTTTGATTGGTACTTTTTAAATTCTCAAGTTAAGTTTATAATAGTGGTGCGCGACATAATCAGACTTAAAGATTTTTTGAAAGCTACACTTCGGAGATGATGGTACTGAGGATGGACAGATAGACACGGCAGTTTAATTCGTCTCATCGATCATATCTATAATTCCTATAAGATTAAAAAATCTGATCGTTTTCAAATGGAACTCTATACTCCACACAACAAATAATTATTACGTGCTTCACCGATTTTGAAAAATTTAATACTCAAGGGAGGCAATATTTATTTTTATTCAATCATATTTAAAGTCGGTTACATACTCGACACAATATTTTTCGAAATTTTGCCCCCGAAAGGGAAACGTAGGTGCAAGTTTATGAAGGGCAAATCAGTATGGGACATGTTTTTTTTTTTTTCATTGAAATGGTTTTCAAACTCGATTTGTACATATTCTACACCGAATAAAGTCGGATAAATTGATAATTAATTTATTTAAAATATACATTAGTTATACTTCAGTGGTGGGTGTATCGCGGACCACGAATAAACGGAAATACACGGAGACTTTGCGCTCTCGAGAATGTGTGTGCGAGAAAGTCAAAGCCCGGCTTAATTGAGAGGTAGAAAAGAATTTTTTTTATTCCTATTAGCAACAGTTTTTTATGCTTTACAGATTATTGTAAGTTCGTCAGAAAGTTTGTATCGAAATAAATGATTCATTTATAGCCCCATAGTGAATATTTATATATATACTAAATGAGCTCTTCGAGTCGAGTCGACCTAGCCGAGGCCGACCTATAGTTGGTGCATATTTAATTTTTTTTTAATTGTGTATTTATATATATCAATTTGCGTGTCCGCCCACTATACTTTAAAGCGCTCATAAAAAATGTCCACATACTTTTAAATGGTTGTAAATATAAACAGTAGAAATGTAGTTTTGTACGCTTCTGATGCTCATGAATAGTATCCTGATTATATCTACATAATAAACTCACACTCGTGTCCTTACATCAGACCACAGTGCCTGAACGACCCTTCACGCCCGTTTGCTATACCTCGCTTTATATACATACATATGTTAATGAGTTATACAACAGACACAGTCAATTGGCTTGTTATTGTTAAGATTAAGTAACTTTTCTTTCTTTTTACTGTCGTAATGCTCGATACATCAAATCAAAATGAAAATACTCTACATATGTTCATACGAATATACAGATTTGCTGAACACTTGCTCCCTTATTGTACCTCTTTACTAAAATTACTACTGAATACTGTAATTGCCTTGGTTCTTTTCAAAATTGACAACAACAAATGCTTTCTTTTCTTTACTTAACTGACCACAACATATCTTCTCTTCTCGATTCCTTCTTTTTTCTTCATTTTCTAGCCTTTATGCTTTGCTACACACAAGACGATGCCAATGCTGAAGGAGGTATGTACTTGATCTACATTAGACATCTTGTAGTTATACATATATGTATGTTACAAAAAAAAAAAAGATATATATATAATAATTTCATTAACATGCGCACAGTCGCAAAAACATTTATACGCACTTAACATGTCAGTACGAGTACCACATCAAACACGAATAAAAAAATCAGAAGGCATTTAAAGCGCCTCCCATTCCATCTCCCTTCTTTGCGCCGTACTCCACTACAATAATTCATAAATTGCTATTATATATGTATTACTATTAATAATACCGTACATACAAACAGTACAGGAAATTCTGGTATAGTTAAAAACCATTTCTTAGGGTCGGGCGGATTTTATACACCTAAATCTGCTTCCCCATTCGTTACGTCAATGCCAATGTACCTATTATTGTAGATACTTGCAAGCGCAGTTAAATAACAAGTCCAAATAATGCGTTTTTTTTAAGGACTTTAACTTTTTAGAAATAAAAGTTTGTCGAATTTTTAATATTATTCTAAAGATTACGTTCAACCGGAAACGGTCGGTTACGTTTTTAACACTTTTTTCGGTATACCTGCCAAAGCTCGCATAATATTCATTTTCAATGGTAGTTTAACAATTTGTGGTTTGGAAATCGTTAACAATTCAACGAACGATATACGAAGTTGGCAAACCGTAATGAGTAAAAAACATGCAATTAATATACTTTGTATTTCGTAAGCTGCTTCGATGATTAGCAACATAAACACCATATTCATCTGTATTGATAAAGCCATCATACATTTCAATTTCATTTCTCATTTTATACATAAACTCACACATGTGCAGGTACTAAATGTACTTATTAAATACGCATGTGCAAATAACTTAAACATTCGTAGGTGTTTGAAAGTTTGGTAGCCAAATATGGAGGAGAACCATTAAACATATGGGGGCGTGAGGTTGTGAACATTGGAAAACGTGAACAGATTTTTTTTTAATATTTCTTCATAAAAATGCACTGAATTAATTTTGAAGGTTTTGGGCGATCCCATACCAATGACAATGCAAGCATTTGGCATTTTTAGGATTTTGGGGAATCGTATAATATTGACAATGCGTACCATTTGATACCAAACGTGCGTGTTCGTATTGCTAGCATTCCTCATGCAGTTGCTGATCTTCTTTTGCATAGTTTGGATTATTCAATGTTTTATTTTCTGTTAAAATATGTGTTCAAAGAGCGTAACTCAAGCAGTTGAAACATTTAACAAGGCTTTGGAATGGTGTACAAATAAAGGCGTTGACCAAAGCGACATAAATGTACTATGACGGCTAAGAGAAAATGCAGTTGTTTAAATGTTGGAAAAAATAAAACTGAAGAAAAATACAGATTTTTTTTGTTAAATAAACTATTTATTTTCAAAACGTAATGTAAAAATGAAACGTAATTTTGTTATTTAGCCGTATCAGGATATATGCGTAAATGTGTAAATATATTGAAATATTTATGTATCTGTTTTACTTTTAGCAAAAAATTAAAGATAAAATGAAAGAAAAATTGTTTTTCAAGGGCAGTAGAAAAACAATACAATTTGAACAAAAATGTAACATTCCAAAACATGAACAATCTCAAAAACATGAACACGTTTTAATTAGTAGACGTTATCCAATGCTCACTGTATATATGTATATACACTCGAGGACAAAGGTATTTTGACATTAAAAAAATTGCATATTCTGTGTTTAATTATAACTTATTTATCCAAAAAATAGTAAAGAAATATATTTATAAGAGTAGTGTATTATGGTCATAAAAACAACAAAATTATTGAATTCTTTATTAAAATTTAGAAAATACAAATAAAACTTCATAAATGTTAGAAAATTTTAAAAAATTTAAAAACTTTTAAGAATATTAGAAAAATTAATAAAAAAATATACATTCCTATGGCGTCTATTACCTAATGCAAGCGTCCAGGAACTGATTTTACCAAATTTTGAAGCGTTTCTAAAGAAATATCCTTCCAAAGTAGTTCAACCTTAGCAATCGTGTACTCGCGCGTCCTGGTTAGACTTGGACTTCTCTTGCGTTTTACATAAGCCCACACATTCTCTATTATGTTAAGATCGGGACTTTGGGGTGGCCAATATAATGTTTTTACATCCAAATCTTTTATAAAATTAGTAATCATTTTGGCCTTTTGGCATGGAGCATTATCCTGTTGCAGGATAAAGTCTTGTCCAATGAGCCTGTCACCGCAAATAAATGCGTGGTCATTCAAGATGCGTAAATTATTTTTCTTGGTTCATTGTACCATTGATTGGTACCAAATCACCGATCCCGTTAAAGCTCACACATCCCTAAAACATCACAGAGCCTCCACCTCTTTTTTGTCGAGTACTTTTGGGTATTCTGCAGTATATTTAATTTTTCGACCCATGATACTCAAATGTACTTTCATGAGTCCATAAAATTTGTTCCCAAAAAGATTGAGGCTTGTGAACAAATAATTTGGCAAATTCTAAACGCTTAAACGCCTTGTCAAAATACTTTTGTCCACTATTGTATGCTTTCAAATAATTACTCTACAATTTCAAATGTGAACTCTAAATGACTATTATTTCAATGCAGAAACTTTTATTAGTTAATTTTCGTTTGGTTTTGTCTTGCTATTGCATATGCTTTGCATCTCTATTTTATTTTCCCGGAACAATTTTAATTGGAGTATAGTAAATGGAATATAAAATGGAATATAAAAGGAAAAATTGCATTAAAAATTGGTGGAAGCCGGAATGTTGTTTATACTTTCATGAAAATCGTGATGAATATGGTAAAAGTAAAACTGGAGTACCAAAAAAAAAATTTCATTTAAAAATTATAAATAAGTCTAACACCTCTGGACTAAGTTGAAACCAATTAGTGGAAATGGTTGGCCGCGCTGTGTCCAAATTCACCGTCTGGAGACTTTTAAGAGTCGGCACGAATATTTCTCAACGCAATATGAAAAAGGCTCCATGTTTGCTTCTACTACATATTGATGCTTACTTAAAACTTTGCAAACAGAGTTTGCGTTTAGGTCGTTTTTTGTCACGAGAAAAAATGGAATTTGGATAGCCCTGATTGATTTCACGAGGGATCTAAACACATAGCCTTTGATTTTTTCAAAACGCTACTTCGGTAGAGGCAGTTTGATGGCTTGGAGTGCATTTCATGACGATTTTTTTTCTTAAATTGCAGGTTTATTTCTTTTTCGGACCAAAATCACAAAAATTTGTTGGTGACTATGCCTGTTAGTAAGTTAGAATACAACAGAGTAGTACCATTTAAAAATGTCAGCGTCATGAAGGGCCCAGCGTGCTCACCTGACCTGAACCAAATAGAAAACATTTAGGGGATGCTATAGTTGTGAAACGAATTTTTTGAAATTTTTTGTTAACGGTAAATATAATAGAGATGCCTCTCATATACATATATAATATTAGAACAAAATAAAAAAAGAATTAACTAATAAACATTTCTGCATTGAATAGTTATTTAGAGATCACAATTGAAATTGTAGACTAATTATTTGAACGCATATACTAGAGCTATAGTTATGAAACGCACTTTATATATATTCATATATATGTATGTATATCTGTATGTATTTATCGCACAAGCATTTTAAAACTGTAACAACTCAAAATTTTACATTCTTCGAAAAAAAAAACAAAAAAAAAACGGAAAAACTGTTTTTTTACGCTTGTGTCAATCATACCACGATAAGAAATGTCTTTTTCCTTTTTCATGTGATAAGTGTATAATGAGCGGTTTTAAGCAGGGTTAAAATTGCTCACACATTGTGCGGCACACTCTCCAAAAAGAATAAAGATACACTGGCTTTAAGAAAATAATCAAAAATTACCAATTTTAAGTTATTACATTTTTGAAGTGAGTGTAGGACAAAAATTACACTGACATGATGCTGCCATACATATCCATATGTAAACATAAGATTTTGCTTTAATATACACGTATGTATAAATATATTCCTGAAAACGTATAGATTTATATTTATGAGTTCTTGTACACATGTTTCAACTACATCACATCAAAAAATATTAAATATTTTCATATAATAATTAAATACCAAAAATTATTGCACAATAGACCTATCAAGGTCACTCCGCATTTTATTGCAAAAGTTTTGTTTTTCCTTTCAAGTGTTTTTTTTTTCATATAGTAAATATTACATTCAATCAATTGAACGATTCAATTCCACACCCTTCAGAAGGGTAAACAGTGCTCAATTTTAGCATCAAAATATTTTGATTTTATTCAGTATTTTTATTTATTAAATTTTTATGTATATATGAATAAAACACTTAACATTTCACTAAAAATAAAAATAATATATAACTTATAATATCAAATAATAAAGCGCGTATCAAATTCTTTTGAGGTTGGTATGTATAGTTAGACGAAGATATACTTTTTTTTATATTCTACTATGAAAAGTTATGCAATTGAATGTTTTAAGCATCAAATTTTATTAAAATCTGTTTTTTTTTATAAAACGACATAATAAAATAGTCAGATTTTGTTATAATAGAAACAGTTCTTACGGTGATTAGTGACTGAACAATAATAATAGTGAAGAAAAAAAATTTTTATACATTACATTGAGCATTTTCATTATTTGTTTTGATGTTCTTGCAAAACAGCACAATCTTAATTAAATTGATATTCGAATAAATGAAAATGCTATATAGGAACTGTATAATAATGAAATTTTTTTTTTCATATTTGTAGTCATTATTCCCTGTACTGTACCTAAAATCACTAGAGTATATAACAAGCTGAATGAGGACTGGCAGACCATAATAGTCTTGATCAGCATCGGTATGCCAAGACGTTATGGGCATGTCCATTTGTGTGAATGAGCATGAAGATCACACTCACTAAGTAACGCTTTCAGTGTTTTGATGCCCCAACTATTGCTATATAACACTAACAACGCAACAGTGTCATCTACTAATAGATGACGTCTTTGTGTATAACCAAACGCTCAACTTATACATACGCATGCTTTTTAGTTGATGCAGGGTATTTAATTAATGAGTAAGTTTGACTTAAGTGTTCAGGTTGCGTTCAGGTTTGTCCCTACAAACGATTTTTCATAAAAAAACTAAGTGCTGAAATATTAAAAGTAAACATTTTATTAAAATGTCTAAGTTTAATTTTTTTGAGTGTGCAGCGTATAAAATTATTTTTCATTCCAGTCTGTAAATTTAATTTTAAAACTTCGCAGTAGTCTAACGGAAAAATAAATATTTTGCTAAAATCTCTAAATTAATCTTCATAGATGTCTTAGAACTTTGATACTGGTCATACATTTTATGAATATGTATATACACTATTAAATCTGTTTTCGATAAAACTCACCTAGGAAATATTTTGTCGACTCTTTTTGTTTTGAAAAATATTTATTTATTCATCATTATCTATTTCATGCCCTTCAAAGTAATTCCCCTCAGGTATATTACAGTTTTGAAAGCTTTTCTTCCAATCCTCGAAGAACTTTCAAGTCGTTCAGATCGGCCTTCTATGAGGAGATTGTTCCACTTTTTGCTTAAAGTAGACTCGCTAAATGACACAAGCAACATCTAAGGTGGATTTACTTCTCACAAAAAATTTGATACAAATTCTTTGATCCATTTTTTTCGATAGCAAAAAACGGCAAGTACACTTCTAACCTTTATACTCGTATCTATTTCATGCCCTTCAAAGTAATTCCCCTCAGGTATATTACAGTTTTGAAAGCTTTTCTTCCAATCCTCGAAGAACTTTCAAGTCGTTCAGATCGGCCTTCTATGAGGAGATTGTTCCACTTTTTGCTTAAAGTAGACTCGCTAAATGACACAAGCAACATCTTAGGTGGATTTACTTCTCACAAAAAATTTGATACAAATTCTTTGATCCATTTTTTTCGATAGCAAAAAACGGCAAGTACACTTCTAACCTTTATACTCGTATCTATCGGCAACCAACTAAAAATGCAAAAAGACCGATTATGTCAACATATGTTGGGAACATGTGTACTAACATGACAAAATAAAGTCAAAAATCGAAATTTGAAGTCAACTTTGCCGGTTAAGACTATGCTATTAGAAATGTTAATGTTGTTCAAGTCTAAATAAGTAGTTTTTTTCGGATTCTTGATCAGTGGAAATACATATAAAGATCAAATGAAAGCCACTATAGTTGCCAAGAATTGGTGTAAGTTATTCCGAAAAGTTTAAAGACATTGTTGTGTGTATGTTTATGTTTTAACGCTTACTACGAGTATCAATGACATCTCGACAGAAATGAACAAGGAACTTGGGCTTGAATAAACTATGATGAACTACGATCTCTATGGTTATGTTTTTGAATAACGAGTATCAATAAAACCTTTCAATAACAAGGATATTGAGGAGATGTTCAAAGTTGAACAACAATACTTCATTCAATGGTACGAGATATATAACAATGGAAAAAGTTGAACTAACAAAAATTTTTTAAATATTTTGTTTGACAAACTTGAATTCAGTACAACAAAAACAATTCTCGAACACATTTTTTATTTTAACTAAAACACTCAACAAGTGCACAAAGTAACGAAATATATTTTAAAAAAATTATGTTGGTTCTTCCAAAAGAAAAATGTGTTGGGTAAAGAAAAATGAATGAATTTGGAAAATCTGGAATGTTTAACAACAGTTTATGTTTCAAGTTGATATCGAAGAAACTGTTAGTATGGAAAAAAATACGCTGTTTTTACATCTTTGATTTCCATGGTAGCGTAAACTTATTCGTATCGCTACTTTGTTTTATTTTGTGCTATTTATTACTTTGTGTTACTTGTTAAAACACTAAATGCTCGTACTGATTTTAATCACACTTAGAATATTTCTTTTCAATCGATTTAAAATGTAAATATCACACTAACATAAAATGGTGAACACGTATACACAGTATATTAAAGTGAAGAAAATGTTTATAGAGCCCAATTTTCGGTACATAACGCTCTTTACAGTCCGAATCATCACATATCCTCAGAATGGCTAGCCATACACTAGTTTACTTAGAAGGTTGGATCGTCGCTACTTCACGGCGACCAATCAATATAAATAGATAGATAAAGATGAAAGATTTCTGTTGTTTGATTTTGTCAATCTTTATGAGCGCGAAAAATATTGAAAGATTGTTTTGTTTACGTTTGCGTGAGTTCTTTTTTTATTTTAAATGCATTGATACTAGAGGTCTGCATAACTACATTCATTTGTTCCACTACAGTAAGTGCAGTTCTATATTGCACTCAAATTTACTGCACAGTATATTCATCGTATACTGCACACCTTCAAGTGAAACAGAAAGACCACAACTTTTTACTATACATACGCTTAATGGTTGCTATGTGTGCTCTCTCTTTACAAGCGTGAAACGATGAGTATAGCGAAATGCAGGGGAATGCAATGGGTATAGTAATGTACATCGTGTAAAGTATGAAATAATATAAAACTTAAAAATTGTAATTAAAGTATAGAAAATATAATTAAAATTAGGTTTTTGAAAAATATGAATATTATTATTGTAGATAATTAATATTAAATGCTTAACAAATAAAAGTCTCTAATAAATTTATCATATTCAAATAAAAAATACAACAAAATTTAGTAACATTTTCATTCACTGCACAGTAAGTATACTGTACAGCAAACGCTATACTTTAAAGTTACTGTACACTATCCAGCATGCAACCAATAATACGTGTGCAGTGAAACATGTGGATAGGAACTCTAATGCCTATAAGAGAAACAAATACATCATTCATACATACATATTCAGTTAAAATGGAACACCAAAACATGCACGTTAATTGAGAGTGAATGTTTCATATGCCAGTTTAATTACATTCATGCAGATCTCTAATAGATACTTATGTAAAACTCCGCAGCGCGCACGCTAGCATCGAACGCACGCGTTCACCAACTACGATTTGAAATTGGCCCTCCAAATACGGAGCGAGAGGTCTCGCTTGATCTGACCTGATTAGGTGAACTTATGCCATAATGTAACATAAAACCTATATAATGAATTAATAGAATGGTATTCTCTAATGTGTCTGACAGTTATCAATTTAGTTTTGTTTATGTATACGACTGCTTGTAAGCTTTTCATTAATTCGGCTAAAGTTATATCGATTGGTAACTATCGTCTTATTCGCCTTAGTGCAGAAACCATAGACCATTGATGCTAAATTGAAGTAACGTATTAAATTAAATACTAAATCTTCAAATGTTTCCAAACGTTTTAAATACTACAATAAATATATCCGTTTTAAAAATTCAGCAACAGACTGGGTCTTCTCAATCATAGAGAGGTTCTTCATCAATATATCGTCGTGTACAACTTTGACATGACACATGTATACATATATATCAAGTAAAAAATAACCTTGCCTTGTTACAAACCAAGCGAAAGGTTTTTAATTTTATATTTATATTGTTGTAAGGGTGGTGTAAATTTTCAACTATAATATACATATATATTGGTAAGTCCCATTGCATTGCATTTGAAAGCCGTAATGGTTGGGACACATCATTAAAAACTTCGTCACATACATTTTTACACACATATGATCCGAAACTCGGACATCCACCAAGCATAAATTTAGCTTCATTAAGGTTCATTAAAATACAATATGCACATAATAATGATTATAAAAACATCATTCACAAAAATATTTGCTTCGATTTTGCGCTTTTCTGTGTGCTTCTTATTTTTGTCCTTTTAAAAAATAATTTTTCTCTCCCTATTCTTAAACCACAAATCGATAAAGCGCACACAGACCTTGCCAAGAACAACTTCGTAATCGTGCTTATTTTAGCAACATTTTTAGAATATACACAAGGAAACCAAGTGAAAAAACGTTCAAAGCGTTTGGCTCGCGGGAGTGCTTTGCCTTTTTCAAAAGCGTGCTATTGCTTCACTGATTTTAACTGAATTTTAGTGAAACGCCGCTTATGTACAATTTTAATCTGTAATAAAAAATTCACTATAAGGGTTTCATTTAAATTACGAAAAACTTCTGGGGTTAAACTTCTGCTTACCTGCCTACCAAATCCTAAGACATACCTCAAACTAGTTCACTACATAGTTTAAATGAATTAATTTTGTTTGCATTTTTGGTAACAAAACGCATAATGGATGAATCAAACAGTCAGACAATTCAACCCTTCAGTCGTCAATCAGCTAGTGGCAAGTGCTATAAGTAATAAATATTTGCCTATAATTAAAACCTTTTATATCCAACATAATTTTCGACAATAGCTTGAACAAACATTTCTCCATGTATCTATCCATATGATTCGTTTTTCTTTACGATCGCGATTTTATTTACACTTTTTGTCCGCGCTCATATTTCCCTTTATTTAATATATCTAAAATAAGTATTATGTAATATGTATTTTATTGTAATGACACCTACGCAACGATACAGCAGCAATCGCAACAACAACGCAAATGAATGTTGAAATATTACAACGTCAAATTAATTTCTTTCTTTTTCTTTTTTCGAATACATTGTACTTTTTCTACTACTATGTATAATTTTTCTACTACTACTACTACTACAACAACAACAATTACTACTACTACTACTACCAAAAAATTTACATCGACTTTTATTACTGCAACAACAACTACTACTATGTTCTACTGCTACTACTTTTCCCCCTGCAATCTCGTTTGGTCTTCGTTGATATTAAACTCAACACAAAACAAAAACGATATCGATATGTTCGTTGTGTAAATGATTAATCAAATGAAAAAAAAAAACACACAAAAAAATCAACTTGTCTTGCATTTGTTTTTATCGATAACCTATATTGATATATTTTACTACATTTCCACTACTACTACCACGTATATCAATACTACTACTACTATTATCACCATCAACACAGGGGAGATTATCTACAGAGTGGAATTACCTGATATGGAGCAGATTACCCTTATCTACTTGGAAAATAATGATGCTGACTATCGTAAGTCGAGCAATTAATAAGAACAAGCAATTTATAAAGAAGTACATTTTAAAGTTGAAAATAAACATACAAAAAATTACAATAAAAAAGATTAAACTAATTTTTAAATGTTTTCTAATTCTGAAAGCAAAAACTTTTTTTTCGTTGAGCTCAGAAAAAAATTATTTATAGTTTAACTCAAAATGCAAACATGTTATTTCCGTTGTTTTCTTAAATTTCAGTAATTACTTTAATTTTGTTTAGAGATAATCAATTTGACAGCAATTTATGATTATTAAAAAAAATTGTGTTAGTATACAGTTTTATAAAAGTGTATTTATTCTATATATATGTCAATACTTTTAGTCTTATCCAATATGATTTATTTTTCGTGATGCAATCATTTTGAAACACATTTATTTAATTTTTTTTATTTTTCTTTATGTCCTTCACAGTCAAAACACAAAAAGCAGTGAAGTGTGAAATTTTTATAAATGATTGGTATTTTTCAAAAAAATATCTGTCGGTTTTTTTTTATAACTTTAACGCAGTTTTGAACGTTTGAATTACAATCACATTTGTATATGTACCAACTTGTATGTTGAATCTTAAAATTATTACAAATTCGTTTAACTTGCTCAAAAAAACCAAGAACTAGAGAAAACTAGAGAGCTGTAATACGCTTTTACGCAGTACAAAATTTTTGAATCCATATTTTTTATTTTTAAAGCATTTAGCTCGAAAAATAAAGTTGTACACACAAAACCAAAAAATTAGGCGGGGAGTCTGTATGGGGACTTAAAAGGTGCAAACGATTATTTATTTATGTTATATAGGATGAAAACTTCAAATATTCCATTGTAACTGATAACGATACAAAGTGTTTTTTAAAAAATCCCGAAACAAAACGTCAAAGTTCGAAATGTGTAAGCACTGAAAAAATGCAAAGTTAGAAGTTCAATATTTGACTTACATATACTACAAATATAATCTGATCAAATTAAAAAAAAAAAACATTTAACGCACAATGTCACATATTTTATGGAGCCACTAGAGTGGATTTCTTTTTAAAGTTTCGTTTTCCGTTGAGCACACCTTATATTATTAAAGATTTGATGTTTCGAAAGCTCATCTGTATAGTGAGGTGGTTATCAAGGCAGAAGATATGAATACAACCACAATCCATTCCCATTTTTGAAAGAAAGATTTTTTTCATATAATTTATTCCCAACCGTACATTCCATTCCGTAAATCATGTTAAACACATACATATATTTAATTATATTGAACATTGTTAAATCTGTACAATCTTTCTGAATTTTAAATACAGAAATACATTCCAGAGTGCTGCAGAGCAAACGGCAATCGTTTTCTCTTGAATGTTTTTGCTTTTTTATTTTGTAGGATTTGTTTATTTACTTTTCGTGTTAAATTTTATTTTTTTTTTCAAACAAAATTTGTTTTTTGGAATTTCTTAGTTCGAAAAATTTTCAAATGGTTTCAAGTTAATTTTGGTTTTATTATTTTGAATATCTCAACAATTCGTTATGCCATGTGATGGAACCGACATCCAAAATGTTAATGGTTTTTATAAGTATGTATTTCATTTTTATTTTTATGAAGCTCGTATCAAAGTTTGTATCAGGAAAAAGCGGCGTTCAGACTCATAGTATGTACTTAAATCACTTCGTAAAGGTCGTATGAAGAAAGAATTTCAATATGAGCATTTTAAACTAATTCCATAAAAATGCGGCAAATTAGATAAATAGAGCCGAAAAAAATAAACTACAAATATTTATATGTGCATGGCTTTAAAGTGGAATTTAAAGAAAGCGATAGCATTAATCATCGTTTTGTTTTTTCAGTTTTATTGTTTATGTTAACAGTAATATAACAAAACTTAATTCTCATTAATACATGAAAAAAAAAAATAAAGTGAAAATATTCTTTATCGCGAAAAAATCGCGTCGTTAACATTTAATATGCTTTCCTTTTTGAATTTCAATGTGATAAAGGCGACATGGTATCGAATCCACCGAGATATTCAATGGGGATGGTCTGGTACCATCCCACTCCTGCACTATAGCCAATCTGAACTCCTTTTCGATCTCAAATAGCCTTCCATTTTTGAAAACTCTTGCAGAGAGTATTCACAGAGGTCTTCGATAGGGTTAAGGTCTGGGTTTTTTGCTGGCCAGTCCAATAGCGGTATATTTCGCGACAATAAAAAGTCTTTAGTAAGCTTTGCACTATGAATCGGAGCATTATCTTGCAGATAGGTCAAATTATCCCCATAAAGCTCTCCAGCAAATTCTACTAATTCCATTATGTTCACATTCATTTGAGTAGAAATGAATCACTTCGGCGTCTTTCCTTCATAACAGAGTGCAGTCCAAACTATGACCGATCGCCCACCATGAACACGACGGTGGTATGTATGGCGCGGATGGCTTATTTGATGCCAATGCTTCTTAGAGCAATCAGAACCGTCCAAATTGAACTTCTTTTCGTCGCTGAAAACCGCCATTCTTCATCGCAAAATTGGTATTTGTCAGCGAATATCAAACGTGCGCTTATGTGCCGAGCCAGCAGCTGCGGTTGATGAGGTGCCATGGATGTGTACTGAACGTCCGGTTTTCGTATATAATTTGCACGATTCTATTTCTGGTCACTTCTAGACCCAAATGATGCTTAGTTTCCCAATACCCATCCACTGCTAGGCGTTTGATGTGCCGTTTATCTCGAGCGTCAATGGTTTGTTTTCGGCCGCTGCGCTGGATGGAACATTAATTAAGGGAATCTTTTAGGATATTGCTAATTGCTGATTGAGCTATTTCTGCGATTTGCGATCCTTTTTCGGGCATTTTTCTAGTATTTTTCCCTGTTCATATTTCGAAAGGTTTGTTCCACGCGGGGAATTTTGGCCTAAATAGCAAAAATTCGTTTTTTTTTACAACACAATAGCGATCAATCAACTAATGGCAACATGCATATATAATAATTTACCATGAAGCATCGTAGGTATGCTTGCACTTTGCAAAAAACGGTACATAGAATGAAGCGATAATGAGAAACTGTTGTAAAGCAAATACATAAAAGCAAAAAATTAAAACAACAATCTGCGTTAACAAAAAAAGTGCAGAGTTAAAGACAAAAAAGTAAAATAAACCAATTGTACTAAAACAACTACACTGTAGAGTGTCGGTGGGGGAGATCAGTGGTTATACCACAGTATTAATGGAGAACACTGTCTTATTCTACCCTTAACATTTCACACCTGCATAACCATCATTTATTAGAGATTACTTAATATATTCCGACTCTATAAAGTACCCACTATGCATTAGAGTCCGGTCAACCCTAAGTGGACTACAAAACTATAAAATATTTATTTTGTGTATTTATTTTAAAATTATCGTACCACGCAGCGTCACTTTACAGAGAACAATGTAATGACATCAATGTGTAATCGGATCACAAAATTATCGCAGCTCTCAATTGCATAAATGCATATCTACATATATAATAAATATATATATGAATTAACAGCAGGTTCAAGATTCCATTAAAAGAGTCTAAATATATTTATGATTAAAACATAAACCATAACGTTTTATTATTGGATTCTAAACCTTCTATTAATTCAGTTCCATGTACAATTATAATAATATATGTGCTTAAAATGAATATTCTGTAGTTTAACTACTACTTGATTTTGTGGACCTTTAAAATTGGAACCAGTGGTTTTATGATCAGAACGATGACATAAATCGATATAGCCATATCCGTTCAATCGTTTATGCTGTATATCTGAAATTGTAGATGTAAATGATATAAATTTATTATGTTGACTCACTCTATGGATGTTATCTCTTTTTTTATAGTCCATTTATCAATAATTGAACCAAACGGATGTGTAATATTTTATACCATTCACAAATAGTGTGAAACAGTATTATCAGTTTGTCGGAAAATTTGAAAGCCACTAAAGATTAGATCGTAGACCCCCTAAAAACTTCTTTACTAAGGTCGATCTCAGCTTCTAAGTCTTTATAGCCACTTTTTGATGCAGTCCCGATACAAATACACAATTCACGTCCAGGTTTTATAAGAATTTGTTTTATTATTTTTTGGACCATATTCTTCAGAGTTAACGTTTTTTTTTCTTATTTCTGTTTTTCTAAAACGATTTTGTTTATAAAATTTTTTATCTGTTAATCTCCATATCAATTTAAATTTTCTTTAATGTATAATATAATTCTATTCTGTATATAATTCAAATCTGCATATATTATTAGTTTATCGTTATTAGTATATCGAGACTAATTATTGATACATCATTTCGAAGATAATTTTCACCGCCAGGACGGAAAATTGAACCATCGATTCTCAATTAATTAAATGAAGTATTTTGTAAAACAACGGGCTATAAAAAAAGTTGCAAAGTTTATAATACAAGATGTGGGAAATTTTTTTTTTAAAACATTCATACGAGAGCTGCGAGTCATACTCATTATTATTAATGTCAATGTCCGTCCAGTAGAGACCACAATATCCATTTTTATAAAGTAGGCTTTGCGATGCCACGGGTCTATGTGAGGTTTTTACCGATTAGAATTCTAAATTGAAATTGCCATACAGTACGGTCTTGACTACTAACTGGTCATTAACGACTATTGAAATAAAAAGATGTAGTTGTTAGAGTATTATTTGAAAAGTCTTTACTGGTCACGTATAGTGCAGAGTCGGGTTACTTCCGATCTGTGCCGCTTATTTGTATTATTTTAAATTTTTTAATATTTAAAATATTTATTTACACGTGTATTTAAATATTTACACGTGTATGTGCAAAGCAGTAAAGCGTGGGATCTTCTGAAGTTAACGTTTTCTCTTGGTTTTACCTATCGCAAAATGAGTTAATTTTATGATAACTAATTTTTATATCGGATCCTGTTATGCTATTTCATTTGAGTACTACATGGATCGTAGCACTTCCCATGTTTCCAAAGGAACGTATTTTCCTCTTAACCCTTACATATGCACAAATTTTTTTTTATGTTATATATAGCCTATAATCATTCAGAAGGCTACGGTTATTTACCAATTAATGAATTTTCAAATCCTGAGCTTTTCGCGATATAAAAACACAAAAACGTTCTCTTTTTCTAATAATATCAAATTGGGTCAACTTTAATGGAATTCGGTGTACTTAAACCCATTTCAAAAGAGTCGGCTTAGTAAAAAAAAACAAATTCGTTGCTTTTTACGTAAATTCGTTTTTAAAGCAGAGCAAGTCTTTTTTGTGTATTTAAAAAACACCACCACAAAGCAAAATGTATATTTTTAGTTAATAGTAAGAGACAGACTTGTACATATACATATGTATATACAGTATAATCGTGGAATAGTTAACTCGCGCAAAAGTTATTCTCACGGATAAGTTAACCGAATTTCAGTAAACCGAATTTCCACGTACCGCTCTAAAAAGTTAACTTTTCTGAGCGTACGAATTTTTCAAAACAAAAGTTTGTTTGGCAACACAAGCAAGTGCTCTAATTCGGGTATTCCACGAATTTATTTTCTGTTTTCGAGCTGCAGAAACATACATACATATGTTTATTTTCATTGTCCAACAACATTTGTCAATCGTGAGTGTTTAGCTAGTGAGCTGTGTATTGTATATTAAAAAATGTCAACAAAGCAGGAAAATCATCGCAAATCAGATTAGATTTTCAGCAGAAAGTGGAGATTTAAAAAAAAAATTCAATGTATTCACGGATTATGATGTATCTAAAGGATTATGATGTATCTAAAGCGGCCGTCTCAAAAAAAAAAAAAAAAACCTAAAATTTTTGAGTCAGTGGCGAACACGTTAAATAGCCCATAACAAAACATACCATAAACCGGAATATGCTGATCTTTAGGCAAGATTGTATAAATGGTTCTTAAACCAACGACAGCGTAATTGTGCAATGTCTGGTCAAATTTTGAAATAAAGAGTTAAGCTCGAATTCGCCATATTGTTTTCAATTTTAAAAATCGTTTAGAAAAGTTAACATTTCGAAAAAGTTAACTACCCTTGGGACATTTTGGTTAACTTTTCCGCGATTCTACTGTACTTCGGTCTTTCCGTCCGAGTATTTAATTACATTCCTTGACTTGGCATTGAAAAGAATCCAATTTAAAAATTCTATGGATATTGTCATGTCTATTTGGAAGCCTCGTCTTTATGGGACTCTGACATCTTCATCTAGGTATCAAATTTAATATAAAATTCGTGAAAATTTGCGTGAAAGTTAAAAAGATCATTCGATCACAGATGAGTTCGACGAGACGGATCAATTAAGCCTATCGGCCTGCACTGATACGAATGATGCGCAAGTCTTAGGTGGTATACTTTTTTTTTTACTCACCATTTTATTTGACGTTCAATTTAATCTGAAACTATCAGACAACTTCCCTTTCGTACGTGTGTGAACAGTATAAAAACTTTGGTACAACCGGCGCTAAGGACATTGTGAATGAAAGTATTTCATTAGCTTTTAGTGCAACTAACAATTTTGTCATCGGTCAGGACATAGTATTTCGGCTGTTAACATATATTTTGAGGTGCTTTATACCTTCATGAACATATCCCACTCCATGTGAAAACACTTCAGACACCTAAAGTATATTAATTTTTGTTTAACTCAGCAAATCTAGACATTTTTGTTAGTTAATTAATTTTCGAGTTGTCGGTTGGAAAGTGTTCTGCACTGTTTAAACTAAAAATTGAAGTCGTTAGAAAAGTGAAGATTATTTAAGGTGGTAGTGCGACTCGTATATAGGATGTTCAGTTATACTTCACTTAAAACGTTCTACTCGTGTAGAAAATAAATTTCATAACAAAACTTTTTATTGATTAGAAAAAAATGTTTGCTTTTTGATCGAGAAGAAATTATAGTCTCACACCAACGCAAGAGTTCTATTAACTCATTCTACAAGACTGTATTAGAACGTTTTATTTTTCATGCTTTTCACTTATTAGGCCCTGTACCGAAGGTACAAGAGCCTATTGGTTTTGTGCAAATGTATGTAACAGGTAGAAATAATGGTCGGAGACCCCCCAAAGTTACCCCCATTATGGTCAGGAGTGATAGAGAAGTCGAAATAGCCATGTCCATCTGTCCGTCCGTCCGGCTGTCCGTCTGTATGAACGAAAAGATCTCGGAAACGGTAATAGATAGAGACTTCGTGTTTTTTGCATTCGACTAGGATTTTACAAGTTTATTTTAAAATTTTGCCCCGCTCCCCCCTTCGACACAAAAAAAATGAGTTCACCAGTGTAGAGATAACGGCCCTTTAGGCCAAAATCAAAAAAGTTCATCAAAATCGGATAATAAATGACGATTTTATAAGCAATTGAATTTGAAAGATCCCCCTTTTCTTTTCATACATAAAAAAATGTTTTATAAGACACTTATTCGTGCAGTGAGAAGTAGTCATAAGCTCGGGAAACATTTAATGTGTTTGTTAGGCGACCTGAACTGGTACAGGGCCTCTTACAGACGGTTACGCCCGACTGTAATTTCCTTTTTTTTTTTTTTTTTTTTTTTCTTTTATATTTCCTTAATACTTTATTTTCAAAAACTTAAAGTATTACTCCTAGTTGGAGCATCGGGCGAAAATTTCCTTACTTGTTTTACTATTATTTTCGTATCGCCATTTTCGTTTTTATTTTTTGCACTGATTTAAGTCGAGTCGTTCTAGTCGTGTGTACGCATTTGCCCTATTCTCACAATCTTTGACATTGTGGGTTGATAGGTGGTATGTAGACTTTTTATAGTAACAGTACACTAGTTATAATGACCTCGATATGCTCTCTAGAAAATACATATAGTAAAATTTTCATTTTGTATTACAAATCTGTTAATTTTTAAATTGTTTCACTTCATGCAAAGATGCATCCAATAAAGTTTGCTGTTAGGTTTTATTAAATGAACAAGATTGTGTAAAAATTGTACGTTCAAAGCGATATCTGATCTGTATAGCACAATTACTGAGTATGGAATAGTAAATTCCAGCGTTGCCGAGCAAAGCGATAGTGCTAAGAGAATTTAATCTTTGGGTTTTCCAATGTAAACGTTTTCTCTCGTTTTTAGAATGTATTACTTCCGGCAGTAATAATAATAAATACACATATTTTCTTTTTTCATTTAACCAGATTATGATTTTTATGTGGGACAGTTTAATATGCGTGGCTATCTCTGGCACCAACAATTCTATGGTTCTTAACCACACATTTTCTTTTTCTCGAGTTCAATTTTTCTACAGTTTTTGAAGTAGTGTTTCCAATGAATATTTTTATAAATAAGTATTCTTCAACAACAAAGAATACTGTGTAAAAATAAACAAAACTCATCTATTCTGTACCATTCTTAAAAAAACAAAATACTTTAAGTGATTTCAAACAAAATTGAAATTGAATTCAGCAAGTGTTAATTTATATCACAAAACTAAAGACGAACTCAACTCCTGAAAAGTGTATGTTCTCACTAAATACTAAAATTTCTTTTAAATGCCTCAGTAAACTCAACAACTTATGAAATTTAATAATAAGACAAAGTACATTTTTAATAGTTAAGGTGTCATGAAAGGGCAAGTCATTACTTTTAACTTATCATATATAATCAACTAGATGTGATCGCTCCTTAAGCCTATCCATAGGACAGAAAGAAGAAAGGTTGGCAGAGCTTCGTCTGTCTAAGAGTATGGACACCAAGGTCTCAGAGACTATAAAACTTAAAAGCTTGTGTTAATGTTTTTAAATCTACGCCGACCAGGACTATTTGTCTCTAATATGCTCACATTTTAGTCTTTAGGCAGTAATGAAGCGATTTGTTTTTGTATGTTCGAGAAATTTTTTTTATTTTTGCTCCGCTTTTGATTTTTTTTTTATAGATTTATTATTGTATTTTAAGTTAATAATTATTCTTATAATGAGTTTTGATATATAATATAAAAGGTAGTCTATTTCGAAAGTTTGCATTTTTTCTCAATATAAAAATTATATTCATTTTCAAACTTGTGTTGCGTGCGTATGTGTAAAATATAGATGATCAGCCTTATAATGATCATAAAATATTTTATTTATTAACGGCACAACTTTCTTTTAAAGACAAAAAAGAAAAAACCTAGTTCGAACATAATAAAATATAAAATAAAAAGTGAAACACTTGGAGCAACAACAACGTTTATCAATGGACAGTGGACGGATCTAGACGCAGATTTTCGACGAGAAATTAATGTTGTGTCCAGAGCGAAACCTCCTACATATTTCATTGAAAACACACAGCTATAGTATTTTTATTTGGTTCATTTTATGATGATGTTCAAATGTGAATGGCAGAGCAGGCAATTATTTGTTGGTACACAGTGAGTAAATTGTGCTGTTTGTGCGTTCGTTGGATTGAAAAATAGCAGTTAAAGTAAAGCATAAAAACCACCCGCATAAAATCAATTGGTCCGGTTTGTCTATCTATCAAATTATCTATTTATTAAGCCACTCATTAGTTTTAATTATTAAAACAATTTGAATTCTATCAATGACCACTCGCAGTACTCACATTATGCAAAAAAAAAAAATACCATAACACAAACGGTGCTACTCATATAAAAATATGTGATTGTAAGCTGTATCATGTAATATTTTCGGAGAGTCTATACATTTTTAGCAGACTCGAGGTCCGAGCGTAAAACTCAATTTAAATGTTCACATCAATATATATCCGCACCATTCAATAGCCTTCTTTAACGTGTGATTTTATGTAATTGTACAACGCAAAGTTTTTTATTAGTTGAGGACTATTAGTTAAAATATAATAAATAATCAAAGAATGGCAATCCACCATAAGAACCAAATCCCCTTCCCACTCTCTCCAATATTTATCGAATCGCGTAAATATATTCCTTTTAATTATTTCGCCTACAATACAACGAATGGCGAAAAGATAAGAAATTAATTTTTTTTTAATTGAAATTTTACGTTAAACGCTCCATAAATGAGTAAGCGTTTATATTTGGATTTTAGGTGGAACCAGAGGGCTTAAAAATATGCTACAGGTTGAAGTAAAATCTTTGAGGTACATATATACATTCAAATGGTCATTTATCCGGTAGTATGAAGTCCGGTCCACATGTCCATTGTTGCTTGGTATTCATCTATGAATTAATTTTTTTTTTTACATTTTTTAAAAATGAAGACTTACCTAACAGTGAACTAGATTTGGATAGATAGTGTTCGAATAAATTTCTGTTTAAGCTGTATTTATAAAGAGACCAAGAACTATATTGTACTCCTATGGCCCTATGATTTCTATTTTGGATTATTTTATAGTGGAAAACGTTTTGGCAACATCCACGCGTTATCACATTTTTGACTGTACCGAGTAAGTTCAAAGTGTCAATGTTGGGTGATAGGTGGCATGTTTCTCAAGATGTGTATTGCAAAGGCTCCGAATTTGTGGCTAGGACATGGAAACCAATAATATCCAGTGCCATTAGTTTTTAATAAATGTAGTATATAGTGTTCGTATAAGTTTGTCTTCAAATTTGACTCACAAATTCCATAGAATCCTTAAGTATACGTATTTTTAGGTAACAAAATAAGGCCGTCCAGCCCATATGCGTTTGACTTTTGTCTTTATTAATTTTTAAATGTTTTGTCAAACCTCTGTATAGAGATTTCTATTTGTTGTACTCAAATGGACTATGAAAATGGTACAGCTATTACCCATACCAAGCAACCATCTAGTTTCGAGTTGAAAATCTTTCTTGTTATAAAAGTTTTGCTCACAACAGATCATTATAGAATAAAGCTTGTATACAAACATATGACCGAGACCATGGTTCGGATATGAACTTCTTATTATCCAATTTGAGACACTATAGTGTAGCGATCATGCACAAACTATTGGCTTAGATGTAAGGACATACCGTAGATATATAGGTACCTGGAATAGTGTCTACTCATTTGAAATGTACATGTATTTCTTTTTTTCAATAATAAATACTTTAAATTTATTTATTGTTTCTTTTGACATTTTGAATGGAGAGTATTAAATCTTCGGTTTCGCCGGAGCTAAGGTTTCTTCTGGTTTTCTTTCACACTGTTTGTTCAACGGCAACAGCAGCGGTATACCTTCGTTCTCTTTCCAACGATGCATATAACAGCCAAGCGTAGCTAGTAAATCAAATGTAGATCATACGTTACTCTATACTTTTAAATGAGCCATCCGACGTCATCTGCTTGCTTAGTGCTCAATACAATACAATAAAATATCAAAACAAAAAAAAACAAAAAAAAAAAAAAAAAAAAAAACAACTCCCAGCTCATTTTGCTCCATTTTATTAATAATTACAACGTGCAAAAAGTTTTTAAGTTAAAATCATTGCGTTAATTGGTATTCTTTATTATCTATTGGATTTTTGTATATCCTATGATTTTTTTCCCTTTTCTTTTACTCTCTCTCTCTCTCTCTCTCTTATGCGCCATCTTCTTAATTTATTTTAATTTTTCTTTATGCTAAGGGAATTGAAAAGAGATTATCATATATTGATTGATTGGTTGTCAGTCGGCTTTGTTTAATTATTAAATTCTATAAACACTTTACTAGTGTATGTGTTAAATTTTTATTGAGTACTAGAATTATGTTATTATTTATTTGCACACCCACATACTTCCTTTGGTTCGTTCGGATGCACGGGCAATGTCTTTAACGCTTTCTTACATTGGTAGTGATTAGTGAAGTTACATTTGTACTTGCTGCGATGTGCCCATTAAATACTGTACCCACCCACAAAACATATAGACAAATTGCACGATTATTTCAAGATTTGGTTTTTTTATATAAAACATTTATTAGTTTTTTTTTTTACTTTTATTTCGTATCATTTGAGTATTACTTATGTATTTTATAATGTAATATTTTAAAATCGAAACCAAAAATCCAAAATTTTTCAATAACAAATAATATAATTTATCCCAAAATTAACAAACTTAGCGCTATTTAATTAATTATAAATTCGTATGTACGTAGTACTGTTTTGTAGTAAATTCCTACACGCTATTTATTTCCTTGTTTTTCTCTCCCCGTTCTCTCACTCACTCTATTTTTCCGTTCTGTTTTTCTCTTTCTTTTTCGTTAACTTTTTTTTTTAATGCAACGAACAAACGTTCATCATCGATCAACTAATCGCCTGCCGCCATGTCTTACAGCTTCTGAGGAGAATGTGCTGTCATACGAAGCCGTGCAACGACTATCTATCACTTACACACGGCCGGTTATCATTTTGGGTCCATTAAAGGATCGCATTAACGATGATTTGATATCCGAGTACCCGGAAAAGTTTGGCTCCTGCGTACCACGTAAGTCATCAGTGTATGGGTAATAAGTCACCCATTCGAACATTGCTTCCATTTAATTCACGCTCTAATTTAATTATTTATCTACTTGCAACGTATCTTACAGATACCACACGACCAAAGCGTGAGTACGAGGTTGATGGCCGCGATTATCATTTTGTATCGTCTCGCGAACAAATGGAGCGCGACATACAAAACCATCTATTTATCGAGGCGGGCCAGTACAATGACAATCTGTACGGCACCTCCGTGGCAAGTGTGCGAGAGGTAGCGGAGAAGGGCAAACATTGTATACTAGACGTGTCAGGCAATGCAATCAAGCGACTGCAGGTGGCGCAACTTTATCCCGTAGCTGTCTTCATCAAACCGAAATCAGTCGATTCAGTAATGTATGTCACTTATTTACTTCTCTGACCGTGCTTCAACCTTATAACAAATTCGGATAAATTTTTATTTGTTAAAACGCAGGGAAATGAATCGACGCATGACTGAGGATCAGGCGAAGAAAACTTATGAACGAGCCATCAAGATGGAACAAGAATTCGGCGAATATTTTACGGGTATGTCACTCTCTTCCATTAAGCATTCAGTCTATATTTGATTTGATGATTTACATTTGTTTTTAGGCGTTGTGCAAGGTGACACAATTGAGGAAATTTACAGCAAAGTAAAGTCGATGATTTGGTCTCAGTCTGGACCAATTATCTGGGTACCATCGAAAGAATCTCTATGACCAACAGCCACTACGACATGGACACTGCCGCCTAGAGTACGTTGCAGACCTGTTTCAAGATCAACAACACAGCAGCATCAACAGAAAATGTACTGATCCCGGTCTAACTCGCGCTCACGCTCTAGATCCTTAACTTGATCGGCGAGCATTGAGCAAATTTAACCTACTGTTTATTAACATCCTCAACTGGCATAGCCAACCACCGCCACCACAATCCTGCTCGTCATTCAATTTGTATCTGATAATGTTGCTGAAGCACTAGATTACACAATGTTTGGTTCTAGTTGTTAAGCTGTTCCGGTGGCGGTAACGAAAACGAAAGCTCCTTAAGCACAAGTTGACTTAGTTTGCAGATTTGTTTATACATTCAATAGATATATACATATTCAAAAATAGGTAAAGGTGCATTTCATATTTTGAAATTGACGACGATAGTATACATACATAAAAAAATAATAACAATATTCGATTTTTGCAAGCCAAAAGTTTACTGGCACATTAAATAAAAAACATCGCTTTGTTTCTAAAATATTCAGAATAACCAATAAGTAATAGACAATTCAATGAATGACTTCAAATCCGTTAGATCATCTAAAATTAAATCAAATAGATTGCTAAATATATATACTTGTGTGCTCATTTTTAGACAAGCTTGCAAAAACCAAATATTGTAATATTGTGGTCGCCAAAATAACAACAATGAAAAGAACTTGATAAAAAAATTAAAAAAAACATCTTAAGTCGCTTAGTCAGAATATCAACTATAAACTTAGTTACAATATACTCGTAGCATCCTAAGTGAGTAGACTCAATGATGATGAAGAATCAGTCTAATTAGTCCAGCCCCTTTACATTATCCTTTCATCAGCAAATGTATATATGTAAGTAGGTTCTACATTTTTTTTTTTTTTTTGTAAGCCTGTCTTTTGGAGCTTTGTTTGCTTTTTTTTTTCCTCTATATGAATGAGAAATCCATCGGACCGTACGAGGGACATCGGAATATAAAATTTAATTGATTAATCTGTTTTCAATATAACAATATTTACTGTGGCAAGCACAATCAATAGCTTTCCGCATATTTACACATATTTTTTTTTGACAAATCCTAGAACAATAATTATAGTTTAGTTCTCTTACTTAATTTCACAATTCTTGTCTTATGATTTTGTGTTAAGTTCGCGGTAAAGATTATTTGGTTTCTTCTCTTTATTTAACTTTGTTAACCGGAGTTAATTGGCGAACAAGCCCTCAGAATTATTATTATTATTCCGAATATTTGTATTAACAAACTTAAATCTATTTATTTTATTAAATTTAATTTCGTTATAATTTAATTTAATTCATAATTTTGTTAATCTTATTGACAGTTGGCATATACATATTTTATATATTTTTTTTTTTTTTAAATTTTGTTAAATCATATGAGCAGAATGCCATAATCTAATACGCAGAAGCAGTAGCGTGCAAAAATGAGTAAATGTACGTCACTTTCATGCATTTGCTTTTATAACAAGAAACGGATAAGTGAAATGGGTTGAAACATGGGAAAAAAAAACAATCAGTAATTATAAAACAAAAAAAAAAAATATAAAAAATTGAGCACAATAACCTCTATTTACTTAATTTTGAGCGTTTTGATTTAGTGCAGTTTATGTTTAACACTTTAATATTTGTCCACAATGGAAGGCAAAGATGAGGTTTGGCACCATGTTTTGTTAGAGTGGGCGAAGGGCCCACTCGGTACTCCGGTACTTACCAAGCCTAGTTTTTGTTACCCATATGTTCATAAATGGATTAAAATCCGGATTTAGCACCATCTACTTCATTACTTAAAATTGATATGGTTATGGTAAAATCAATTTGTCCTTTTGATATGCATGCATCAACAAAGCCAACCAGATGCGATTGCAAATACACTGAACCAAGTTTATGCTACGAAAGCATACACCCAACGTTACTGCATACCATGTGCATTAAACCGATGAATCTTGACTTTATTCGACCAAACGAAATGTTTCAACCCGATATCACTCCAGTTAAATTGTGGTACCGGCAAAATGCTAGGCGTTCTATTTTTATTTTCTATTTTTTTTTTCTAAAAGTTTTTTCTTTTAATTGCCCATACGAAGTGCATGCGCTGCAACGGCTTGCGACTTGCAGATGCTAGTAATATTTTCGCTTTTAATTTGCAAATGCTACAATATTCTTCATAGGCCCTGGTGCAACGCATTCTTACTTATGTTATTATTTTCCTTTTTTTGTTTTCGTAATTTGTTTGCTTTCAATTGATAAAAAAACAAAAATTTTAGTTCATTTCATCAAACCGTATGCTTGTTATTAAAGGAAATGTTGACAAATATTTACTTATTTTTGTTCACAACTGTATGCATAAATTACAGCTTTGTAAGTTTTTTTTTACTTAATACCGAAAAAATATTGCAAACGAACAAAACAAGTCGAAAAAAGTTATATGCGTGAGAACTTGATTTATTTGGAAGGAAGAACGAATCGAATGAAATAATAAACGAGCAAATAAATCAAAGAAAAGTCAATCGTATCACTTAAGTCCCAAACACATTACATTGCGATTCATTTCTGAAATTCAACACAATTCTCTATGGGATAGAACACAAAGAACGCCACTTTAAAGGTTTTTGATTCTTGAAGATTCAGGTGTTGATAAGATTTGCAGTGTAATGTATTGAGATCTTTAGTCTTCAACTGTTCAAGAGCACAAAATCGTTGGCTTGCTATAAAAAACCGTGGGAAGAGGGAAGATAGACATGCAATAGAATTTGCTATGTATACGCATGATGTAATAATAGAAGCTGATAGTATCATGTAAATATCATGCATAATACACTAGCGTAGCGCGAACAAAATCAATTTCTTATCAACTGGTACCTGACGCTGACGCATGATGCTATTTTATGATATTCTACCTATGCGTATACATGCTATCGATTGTGCAGTTCCAATCTGGCTATAGAGTATTACGCAAATTTTTCACACGTTTACTCTTCTTGTAACATAACGTACAAGCACTGACGGTGTTTTATTATAAGACGTTAGCATTTGAACGCTTCTTATTTATGAGATACAAATTTTCAAACGAAAAATAATAATAGCGAAACTCGACCAAAGAACAATCCGCAAGGACTATCCATTTCGTGCTCATAAATCAGCACGCCTTCTCACTCGTGCTCACAACTGCTTATCAGTTATTAACTGATAATGTCGTCGACGCTGCCTTGGATTCTAGTACTTGTAGTAATTTGGAATCTATTTCAATGTTCTATTCTACTGTGAGTACGGTGTTTGCTTTGTTTTATTTAAAGTTAAACCCATGAATGACTCGTTAGCATTTTAAATGAATTCTTGCAAGGATCTAGTATGAATATGTATGTAAAACTATATTGACACATCGAGCTTAGCGGTGCATTCAGCCAATATCATTTTTTATGTCTGAGGATGTTTATTTTTAAAGCTACTGCGAAATGGTCAAAGGCTTTCTTTTTCATATATTTTCCTTTATACTCTAGTTTTTTTTTTTTTTGCTTTTTTTTTATTATCAAGAACTCTGGAACAAACTGAAAGCCACAAAACCCCAGTTATTTTCATAAGCAGAAGTGTTATGTTATAATAAATTTATAAAATAAGTTGTAAACAAATTCAAACAAGAATACAAGCGAAACAATGGTTATGTAGAAGTAAAATAGATAATGCTTTTTTTTATTCTTTATCCCATTTCAAATGGCAAATGTGCACTGGAATATAGAATTGTAATGCGTGTTATAAATTACATACCTATAATATATGCAAATATTTTTCAAAATATATGTGGTGTTCAATACTTAGGAATCATATTTATTCTACAGTATATACATATGAATCTTATTTTGATATGTATGTATATATATTGTTAAGGTTCACCTTAGTTAATATTGACAAATAAAATATTTTTTCCTGAAATTACTATTGGAAGTAAAAAATAACTGCCGCGAAACTATTAAAATTGTATTGATAAAAATAAAGTTTGTCGTTGATTAGCTCAGAACTTGAGTTGTAGTTAAATAAAGCATTTTAAAACGATCGAATCAAATGTATCGTAGCTTAAAAAACGCTTAGATGTATAACCGTAAGCCATTACTATTGTTTCAGAAGTAAAAAAGGAATAAAAAATATACAAGCATTGTTAAAAGGTGCATAATATGGCTTTTCGTTTGCTGCAAAAGTTATAATTTTTCTTAGTTATGCGCTGTACCTATCAGAGTAAATGTACAAAAAAACTACTCATTTCAACAACTATTGTTCTCAACTCATAAAAAGATTGATTTTGCAAAGCAAAAACTTCGAATGTCGTTGAAATATGAAATATACGGTTTGTCTTCATATGGCAAAGCTTCCTGGGACAGTTCGATTATGCCTCTAGCTAACTGACGAATTCAAATTCGCGTAATTTTTTCAAAAAAGTTGTATTAGCTCCACAAGTTAATCTTAATTTTATAGCTCGGAACCGTTTGACATGGTAAAAAAATAAGCATGGAACAGTAATTGAAATTGGTTTAATATATTTTATAATATGCCTTGCCTTGTCTCAAAAATTGGTTTGTTATACTACTTCCTTACCCTATTTTTTAACATATTTAGTTGGATTTTGCAAAAGTCGAGGAGAATTAAGGTCTACTATGAAAAAATGTGTGTCTTTGTCGCGTGGTGTATTAAATAATCGAATACATCGACTTTAGCTCTTGTTCTTTAATGAATTTTGAATTTTCGAAAAAAAAATTTTGTTTAAACTTTCAGTGCAAATAACGTTAGGAATCCTTTTTTAGTATGTAGTTTTTTTCGTTTTGTCGTTTAACAGTAGTTCAACAATACTGATAGTTTCACCTTTAGATGTGCCCGTTGTACAAATTTCGTCGTAACTATAATTGTAATTGGTACAACTTTTATGGGGTCATACCTGTTGTTTCAAGATTTTTTTGAGAGTACAGTTTTAAATTATCGTTGGCAACTAATATACCATTTAATTAAGCAAATCCTAAAGAGAAAAAAATGTATTATTTTTTATTACAAAATGGCGGCTGTAGGATTGCATAAAGAGTACAAGGTTTTATTTTTGCAATCCTACGCGGCGAGCAGTAGAAATCCTGAAGGAAATACACATCATAATTTTTAATTCAATTGAACGAAAACTCTTCGAGTTCTACTGCTCGCCGATTTGCAAAATATGGTTTAGAGAAACTCGCGTTTGAAGTTTCACAACGGTATAACTTCGCTTCGGAACTGCTTTAGTAAAAATAATTTTGAGAACATTTCCAAGTTGTTTTCATGCAAGGACATTATTAATCTAGGGATGTTAGTGTATTTTAGAACAATAAAAAAAAAAAAAAAATCGAACAGGTATAACCTCTTAATCTACTAGGATGCTAATTAAATATATATTTTATAAATGAATTGTTTAGCAGGCTTCAGGTAGTTTTTAATTGAGAAAAAATATAAACACATTTATCAATTTGAAACGAGATAGAACAGCAACAAATTTAAATAATAAAGATTTGAATTAAATAAAAAACTTTTTCTTGCAATTGTTTTTTTTTATTGAAGAAAATAACCCCACGGCTTTGCTGGTACATACGCACTTTTTAGGCCCCGTATCGAAGGTACATGAGCCTATTGGTTTTGTGCAAATGTATGTAACAGGTAGAACTAATGTTCGGCGACTCCCCAAAGTTACCCCATTATGGAGTGATAGAGGAGTCAATATAGCCATGTCCGTCTGTTCTTCCGTATGAACGAAAGGATCTCGGAAACGGTAATAGAGACTTCGTGCTTTTTGCATTCGACAAGGACTTCTTCGGAAATTCAAAAAAAAAATTTTTTTAAATTTTCTTCGGCACAAAAAAAATTAAGTATGCCAGTATAGTGAAAAAGTTCATCAAAATCGGATAATAAATGACGATTTTATAAGCAATTCAATTTTAATTACTTCCGTAATTTCCTACCTTTTAGTTTTGCACTGCTTGGTTATAAGCCAGAGAAACATTTGTGTTTGTTAGGCGACCTATACTGGTACAGGGCCTCTTATAGTCGGTTACGGCCGACTGTAATTTCTTGTTTTTTTTTTTTTGTCGAAATGACAATTTTGCATTAATGGTGCTCGTTGACGCCGTGTTGAAAATAGCCCTCTGAATTCAAATCGACCCATAGAAAGAAATCCAATGATCACATGATCTAGGAGAACAATTCTGATTGTTGTAAGGCATATTGTATCGTCTTATTAACACTACAATATCAATAACATCCAATTTAGGCATAAATAACTTGGTTATCATGTTGTTTTATGGAGCACCAGTAACTGCTTGACCTTTGTGTCAATTTAACTGAATGGAGACGCAGATTTTAAACTGTACAGAGCATCTTAATAGTTGGAATTCTTAACCCCGTCACCGAATCGATGCTCCTGGACTTTCATCAATAACCTTACGCACTGTTGCGATAATATCATTTAAATGGCTTCTTATTGTACTGACAGTTTGTTAATTTATTATTATTGAAATATTGTTCAACAATAAAAATGCGATGTACTTTCGGGTAGGGTTCCATTTTACCACAAAAATGGATGAAAATTGAATTCTTGCGTGAATTTCGTTACTGCATTTTCCTATCAATAAAGATTATTATTATCGAAAAAAGATTAGGATTGAACTTTCGAACAAGAAACGCATTGTGTCAATGACGTCATTCTTTTCAAATACTTTCAAGAAATCATCGGGTGAAGGTTTCATGCTTACTAATGATGCATCGATGTCACCAAAAAATCAATAGCCGAACGTACCCACAGTCTGCCGCTGCATATTTTAACTCATCTCCAAGAGAGATGAATAAAGGATGTTAGATACCATCTACCGGTAACGGCCACTCGCTGTTATCGGTCTTCCGACTAAGGCTCAACGTCACCCAGGTATGGAATCGGCCCACGATACCACGAGAGACTGGAGTAACAAAAAATTTACAATTAATACGAATACGCATCCCTTTTGGAAGGGCAAATTGTTACCGTACTCAAAGCTGGCACTGACCTCAAGTGGCCCTCCCTACCTATAGTTGCACCATCTAAATCCGAAGGCAACCCCTTTTATTCTTCGTTTAACTTACTTAAATTGCCGTTAACCGTCTTCCGTCAATGGCCGCATATAGGAAGACGCGCCAGCCTCCATAATCTTTTGCACGCTGGCGCCTGTTGTTTTGAATGTCAAGTACACAGAGATCTCACCATACCTGGTCATTCTAACGCGTGGCCGGTCGTCCTCTATTTCGGTCTCCTCCAATCAAGTTTGGGCCCCCCATGTAAACCATGCGTGCTGGAACTCTTTCATCCATTCGAATGTGGTAAACAGCCCAGTGCAGCCACTGGAATTGTATGCGCTGGACTATGTCAACATCATCGAATAGCTCGTATAGCTCGCGGTTCATACGGAACCTAAACTCGTCGCCGACTCTAATAGGACCAAAGATTCTGCGAAGAATCTTCCTCTCGACGACTTCCAACGCTATTTCATCTGATTCAATCATGGTCCATACCTCTGCGCCATACAATAGGACCGGGAGTATCAGCGTACTATATATCTTTATTTTCGTCTGTTGAGAGAGGGCTCTACTTCTCGTTTGCTTGTTCCGCCCAAAAAAGCATCTGTTTGCAAGCGTGATTCTTCGCCTGATCTCCAGGCTGACGTTGTTGTTGCTGGTTATCTCGGATCCAAGATAGACATAGTTTTCTACAACACTGAACTGACTTATTCGCGGTAGTTGGCGCAAACAGCGTTGTCTCCTTTCTTAAAGATAGGACAGAGAACACTGAGAATCCAGTCATTGGGTATAAGTTCATCGGACCATATCTTGCATAAAAGTTGGTGCACACACCTTACCAACTCTTCGCCGCCGGTCCATATTTCCATTTTCATCTTTACAGAAAGTTACTCCGTGCTTAAAACCTTCAGTCAGACGCTTGACCTTTTGATAGAATTTTCAAACTTTAATTCTGTCACGTAACATCTCTACATCCTCAAGCTCCCGCCTTTCTTGCTCCTTTTTCTTGTGTCTGAAAAGACGTTTCTCCTCTCTCCGTTTCTCGCGCTCTCTAACAGCTCGCGTTGCTCCCGACTGCAGAGTTCGCTTTCGTTGCATGGTACTAGTAAATGTTGGGACCACGTTACGTTTGCACGTCCAACACGCTCGATGCGTGCCTTCCGAGAATCAGAACATGATCAATTTGGTTGCGTGTAATTTGATCTGGACTCAGCCATGAAGCCTTGTGGAAGTTGAGGTGTTGAAATCTGGTACTATTAAGTACCTTCTCTTCCGGTACGCGGCAAAATCTCTTAGTCTCTCCCCATTATTGGAGGTTGTGTTGTGAAGGCTAAATTTTCCGACGGTTGGGCCAAAGATTCCTTCCTTCCCGATTTTGACATCGTGTTTGGGACAGCGCTCGTACAGACGTTCCAAGCGCTCATAGATCTCATCTTTAGCATCGTCGTCTTTCTCTTCCATCGGGGCGTGCGCACAATTCAATTCAAATAATTAATAATTATTTATAGTACAATCATTTGGTAGCGTAATCTTTGTAAAGAATTGAAGCGAGCCGATTGAGTGTCTGCGATGTACTGTTTTATTAAAATCATAAAATACTAGCATCGCAAAAGCGAATTCGACAGAAAAGGGATAATGAAAAAGAGCGAATACAATAACAATGTTATGAGATAATATAAAGTTACCGTATTACAACCTCTTCATTGGAAGGCACTATTCAATTTACATTAAACAACAAGATTTTATGTTTAAGAAGCTGTTCAGGCACGAAGCCTAAACATGTGATATGAGGCAAAACTCTCTCCGATAAGAACAACGCACAGTGCAGTTATCATACGCATTAGAGCTGCACTTGATAAGTGCAGCGTGTGTATTTATAATCGTCATCTTTTTAATAGCTTCATCTAAGCGTTGGTATGTAACACTTGACAAGTGCAGCGACTTAATTTATGATGTACATCGATTTTAATAGCTCCTTCTCCGTTTGTTAAGTGCTACATTGACAAGTGCAGGGACTTAATTTATGATCAATAACGATTTTAATAGCGTTTTGTCCGCGTTGGTTTAATAGTTTCTGCTACGCGTCTTTACATTACAAATAGTTTTAGATTCTGCTGAGGCCTACAACCTCAGCGATAGCATTACAATAGTTTAAAAAAAGAATAAGTTTTTATGAATAAAAAGGGAACCGCTCGCTAGAGCGGTTCAGTAGTTAATGAACACTCAAAATATACGCGTCTCATTATTGGCGCGTTTATAAATGTATCTCGTACCTACAGAGCTCTACAGAAGCGCTTATGTTGAATATGCGCTCCAACATTCCGGCCCCTTTGAAAGTATCACCATTCAACATAATGGTAAAATAGCCAATTTATGTAACGGGCGACGAATAATTCCCTTAGCGGTGCGAACATCAACAACTCTGAATCGATTGTCTTTGCCTTGAGTGGCACATTCAACACGCCCAGTCGGCAATGCTGGGGTGGCATGTTATTATCATGGATGATGACTAACGTACCACTACGACTATTCTTATTCAGATAGTCAAAGGTTTCTGGTTATGTTCGGAAGTCTGTTTCTCTTTAAGCGCTTTTGTTTGAGCGGAACAGTAGAGAAGCGTGCTCCTATATCACGCTTGGCTACAAATATTTCCTTTTCCTTCGCTCGCCTTGCAGAACAAAGATGTTCTTAATCGGTGAAGATTTGTGCTCTAAAGTAGATTTTTTCGTGTAAATCTGTCATAATCTGTAAAGCGTGTCACACGGCAAATTGAATAAAGTTGCAACCAAATTTAAGATGCAATCAAGAGTTCGAAAAAGATCACAGAAAACAAAGGATTTTTTTAATTGTTTTTTTTTCTTCCATAAACTCTTCTTTACACATAGTGTGAATGGTAAGTTAATGTTGTCGGAAAGTTTGTACCAAGAAGAAAGGAGGTTAGAGACACCAACATTTCTTTATATACGAGTATATTCGTCATAAGAATATAAAATACCAAGACATGTCCAGCCAATCCTGTCCATCTGTCTGTTATATATGAGTTCATATGGGACCTATTCAACCATTTTTTATTAATTTGTGTTATAATGGAACTGTCTGCTAAAGCTGTGACCAATTTTTGTCTAACATTGGTAGTGCAGCCAATGTTAGACAAAAAATGGTAGTGGAGAATATGACCACAAGTAGGTACAGCTCACAATGTGACACTTTTGCATACTTGATTGGCAAAAAACAGATTCTTTTGCGATTTTTCGTATCTGTTAATGAAAAATTTAACCATAATCGCACATTGATGTTCAAGGAACAGTCGAAACAATAAACAAAAAAATTCCGGAGAAGTCCTAGTCGAATGCAAAAAACACCGTTTCCGAGATCTTTTCGTTCATACGGTCGGACAGACGGACGTTGCTATATCGACTCCTCTATCAATCCTGACCATAACGGGGGTAACTTTAGGGGGTCTCCGACCATTATTTTTACCTGGTACAAACATTTGCACAAAACCAATAGACTCTTGTACCTTCGGTACAGGGCCTAAAAATGGCTAAGCGCTTACAGTAAGAAGAGATCAGAAATAGACAAAAATAGTTACATGCTTCCAGACTGAACACTGCAGACTTAAAAGACATTTATATAAATTTGGGATAGAGTGGGACACCACTTGCAGATTCTGTTTTGAAGATGACGAAACTCCGGAGCATATCTAGGAGGATTGTCCAGGTTTGACCCTAACCCGGCACAATTGTTTTGTGAGTTAACTGACAGGACATTTATTGGACAATAGTTCTCTGGCCAACAGAATTAGTTTCTCGGATAGCCAAGCGACAAATAAATGATTTATTGTCCTCCAGGCTATCCAAGGTTTCCTTTTTGTTTTCATTGAAGTTCTTGTTTTTACGGTGGCGGGTCCCAAGCCCAGCACACCAATTGCTAATTTATCGGGGTTTATTTCGTCTTCTCACCTCCAAACTCTGCACTGGGTTACCCAAGACATACGAGTTCTTGTGGACGTTTGTAAGCTGCTTGGCCTGTTTGGAAAATATTCGTTACTGGCCATTCCCAAGTGATTGTCAGTCAACACCTTTTCCTCACATTTCTTAATGCTTCATTCTCCAACATATAATAGTATGTCACGATTTGTTTGCTTTCTGGTCATAAGGACTTTGGATCTGACTCTACAAATTTCACAACCCTTCTGCGGATAAAGACTGTGATTCAGCATTGGACACGATATATTGACACTCGGAAAGCTCAGCAATAAGTGCAGCTAATGCATGAATCTCAGCGGAGAAGATCTGAAGCTACTTACGGGTAAGCAGGCTGGTTATAACGGAATAAATGTAACAAAATAGAGATTTTCCTGAAGAGAACAAAACTGGCATACATTTACTTTGCGATTTCCGGCTTGGCCCAAGCTTGGAGAAAAATATATAAACTGCAACTTTATAACGATTGACACTTTCAGGAACGCTTCTTCAAGGAATACCCATGCCTGGATTCGATAATAAGCAAAATAATCTATAAATACATAAATTTTGTTGCTTTCTTAAAAAATTGAAGATGTAAACCAAATGTTTGTTGCTTCCACATACAAACTCTAACCTATTGAAATCAGTTCAATAATTCCAATAATATAAATTCGGAAAATTTCTTTCATTTCTAATTCTCACAGCCACTTTAGCAATAAACCGCTTAGTAATGCATTTATATCCTACTTGAATCGACATTTCTAACGCTCAATAAAATCACATCTCGACAGGAATATCAAGTCATTATACTCGCAGCAGCAGCAGCACAGTCAGTTGCAGTTCCACGAAATTCGAATCAATTCACTTTCGTTCGAACCGATTTCAATGCAAAATCAATGCGGCTACCGCTTCTGCGACACAATACCCGCCATATATAACTAATCGCACTATATGCGCCCGATTCTGTATGGGATTCTTCGCAACCTGCTACAATTGAATGAGACATGACAGACACTCATATATATTCTCTTTGATTTCTATATTGCGAGCAATTTTCCATTATTTTTATTAATTAGCAGAATTGTCTATTCTTGAGATGTCAACAGGTAAATTCGTTATTGTGACGTTATTACCTGTGCCCAGGAAGCACTAACGTTAGACCAAAGCAATCAAAAATTTATGAATACTGGCTTTCAACGCCAAACTCAATCAGCGAAAATGGATACGCTCTCCTGGACCAGCCAGAACCAGAAATTGAACCCAAAGTGCCTAAACCACCACCAATATTTGTTTACGGAGTGAGAAACATTAAATTATTAAAATCATTATTGCTACAAATTGCATATAATGAATATAAGCTTAAAATTTAGAATGACAATGAAGTAAAAATCCAACCAAAAACGCCTGAAAAATACTCATTAATTACAAAAGCATTAACTGAGCGAAACACCGAGTTTCATACATACAAGCTGAAGCAGGAACGAAGCTTTAATGTAATCCTTAAAGGAATACACTACTCCACCTCTATTGAAGATATGTAAGAGGCTATTAATGAGCTTGGCTTTACAGTAGTGAATGTACACAATATCAGACAGGCTGTCACAAAAAAAAAAACACTATCCCTCTTCCATGTCAGTTTAAAACCAGACAAAAACAACACAAATATTCATAACTGCAGTTCACTTTTGTCTACTAAAATAACATTTGAGCCTGCAAGATAAAAACGAGAAATACCTCAGTGCATTCGATGTCAACGTTATGGACACACCAAGCATTATTGCAACCAAAGCCCTCGGTGTGTTAAGTGTACAGAAATCTACATCTACATCTGCATGCCCTCGTAAAGTAAAGTCAGATGGAGCTCGTTGTGTGCTCTATGATGGTAACCATCCAGCAAATTGTAAGGGGTGTACTATGTACAAGAAATTATAGCAAAAAATGTTTCCAGCACTCCGGCCTAGGGAAGTTAAAGATGTCATATCAACCCCCACTCCTCCTAAATCCTATTCAGATGCACTCCGGCCTAGGGAAGCTAAAAATTCCATACCAACTTCCAGTCCTCCCAAATCCTACTCGGATGTACTAAAAAACAATGCAGGCACTGACTTAAGCGGCCCAACTCAAGAACCTAATACACCGTGTATTCCCTCCTCAACACAAAACAATGACATAAATGACCTCAAACAAATGATAAAAACACTAATGGAACAAATGGGCACGGTGCTTAATTTGTTAACATCAGTCATTGCAAATCTGTGCAAATGACAAATATCGCATGCTGGAATGCAAATGGGCTTGCCCAACACATACAAGAACTAACAACATTCTTGGCAGAAAAAAACATTAACATAATGTTGATCTCAGAAACTCATTGCACAAACAAAAATCTTTTTCGTGTCCCCAAGTATTCAGTCTATACTACACATGATCCTGCTGGTACTGCCCGTGGAGGAACCGCGACTATAGTCAACAATAAAATAAAATATTCTGTTCTTGAAGAGTATCGAACGAGCTATTTGCAAGAAACAAAAATATTAGTTACGGATCAACAACAGCCACTCACAGTAGCTTCAGTTTACTGTCCACCCAGCCAGACAATAAAATGTAACCAATTTGAAGATTTCTTTCCTACACTAGGGGCAAGGTACATAGTTGGTGGTGACTATAATGCGAAAAACATTCAATGGGGCTCTCGTCTGACTACGCTCAGAGGAAGAGAACTGTTTAGAGCGATGCAACTATTCCACACGACTCACGTATCTACAGGTGAACCAACTTATTGGCCTAGCGATATAAATAAAATACCGGATGTTATTGATTTTTTTTTAATTAAAGCCATACCAAAACACCACATTGCTGCAGAATCTTGCTTAGACCTGTCATCAAATCATACGCCTATCATCGCTACAATTAATATTGAAGCAGAGCAAATCATTCATGCTGCAAAGCTTTATAATAAAAGGACTACCTGGGAGCATTTTAGGTACATTGTTGTTTATCTCTAAAATCTGCAAAGGAAATGGAGTTTGCGCTAGAGAATTTTAGCAAAGCAATTCAGCAAGCAGCTTGGCAATCTACTCCGACAGAACCTTATTTAAATAAGCATTTAATTGTAGATAGAAATATATCGTTACAACTTAGGAAAAACGAAAGTTGAGACAAATATGGCAGTTCACACGAACTCACAACGACAAGAGACGCTTCAATCAAGCCGCGAAAAGGTTAAAAGCAATTCTAAAGTAGAAGAACAATGCTGAGCTCACCAGATATGTTGTTGGCTTATCACCTACAAAAGCGACTGATTACTCACTCTGGAAAGCCACAAAAAACTTTGGTCAACCTATTTCTTATGTGCCCCCAATTAAAAAGAGAACTGGAGATTGGGCAAGGAATGCCCAGGATAAAGCAGAAACCTTTGCTCAGCATCTGTCCTCCGTATTTAAACTGTTTCCCACCACAGACCGAGAATCGGACGAATATATCTATATATATATATATATATTTTCAAATGGATATCCCGATCAAGGGATTTATAAAGGGAGAAATTAAAGCAACAATTAATAATATAAAAAGTAATAAGGCTCCAAGCTATGATTTGATCACTGGGAAAGTCCTTAAGAAACTTCCAGAATGTGGATATAGAGTTATAACGCAGTTATTTAACTCTGTCTTGCGTTGCGAACACTTTCCAGGCCAGTGGAAAATAGCGCAGATTATCCTCATACCAAAACCAGGCAAACCTTTAGAATCGGTATCTTCGTACAGGCCGATAAGTCTACTACCAGTCATGTCCAAAGTATTCGAAAGACTTTTGCTTACACGGCTTAGGCCAATTATTGAGAAGATGCTTCCTCATACCTTCTCATACCTTCGCATCAGTTTGGATTCCGCAAGTATCACTCAACAATTGAACAAGTTAATATAGTCTATACATATGCGAGAACTACCCTGGAACGAAAGGATACTGCACAGCTACTTTTATAGATGTATCACAAGTCTTTGATAAGGTGTGGCATCCTGGCCTGCTCTATAAACTGAAACGGTCTCTCCCTCACCACGCGTACAAAATTTTAAAGTCATTCTTGGAGAATATATACTTTGTGGTTAAAGTTAATGACGTATTAACAGATCTGGAGGAAATAAACTCCAGGGTACCGCAAGGCAGTGTCCTGGGTCCAGTGCTATATTCATTGTTCACAGCGGACTTACCTCTGTCAGAACATACATGTACAGCTACTTTTGCAGATGGCACTGTAATCATGGCAAAAACGTAGATCCAATGCAAGCATCCCGTAACTTGCAAGCTAATCTAAGAACCAGAAGCAAGTGGCTAGATACATGGCGAATTAAAGTGAACGCACAAAAATCTGTGCAAGTAACTTTCACTCTTAAGAGAGGCACATGTCCACCAGTCCACATAAACAACTGCCAACTGCAGCAAGTAGATAAAGCTAAATATCTAGGGATACTCCTAGACCGGGGGCTTACCTGGCGCGACCACATATTCACAAAGCGTAAACAACTTGGACTGAGACTTAGATCCCTTTATTGGCTTTTTGGGCCTAGCTCATCTGTCTTAACAGAAAATAAAATACTTATGTAATTCAAATTAATGGCTCTGCATCCAGGACCAATCTGGAAATCCTTCATCGATTTCACTCCAAACTTCTCCGCCTTTGCATAAATGCTCCATGGTATATAAACAATGCTATAATCCACCATGACTTAAGAGTACCAACGGTTCTTAAAGAAATAGTTGAAATCAGCAGAAACTACCGAATCCGACTGTTCGCACATCCAAACCCATTAGCAGCACAACATGTTAGCAACTTCACTCACACGAGAAGACTAAGAAGGTATCACCCAGAATATTTAACCCACCGAACTGCCAATATTCGCCGTCGTCAACACTAAATTTATTTTTATTTTTGTTTTATGTAAGATTTAGTCATTAGACTAACTTACGCATGCCTCTTTAAATCAATTATATATAAGTATTACTGAATATTTCTCGAAGAACAGATTGTATTTGATAAAATGGAGTAATCCAAAAAAAAAAAAAAATCAGCGTTCTGCTCATTAATTTCTTGACACTCTTGACAGCGGCTTCCCATAAGCCACCAAAATTCGATGCCCTGGGAGGGATAAAATGAAAATTAATAAACTCATCTGCACAATACTTTATAATTGTTATCTGAGTCTCCTTCTTAAAGATGAAGTCTTTCAATGCAATTAATTTATTGATTGCTCCAGTAAAATTTGTAGCATTGTCACAATAAATATCTGTAGGAAGACTTCTGCGAGCAATCATCCGTTTCAATGCGGCCAGAAACGCATCGGTCGATAGGTCAGATACCACTTCAATATGGACTGCTTTGACAGCCAGGAAGATGAAGAAAGCAATGTAGGTCTTGTATGGACTTGTACCACGTATACGCAAATACGTATTTACCGGTCCACAAAAGTACTAGCCTGTACCGAATGCAATACACGCTTGATCTGACAACGTGTCGTTATAGTGAAGTGCGGGCTCCGATTTATTTGGATGTTTTTGGCTTTCCGGTATATGTACCAATCACCACCTACCTTGAGCAGGGTGAATGCACTACAACTGGCCAAAAGCGGGTTAAGATATTAAATTTGACTACGAATAGAAGTACAGCTTTCAATTGATATATTTCTTCTGAAAAGTAAAGTTTTTGTAAATTCCAAACAATGCAGTGTAGAGCGTATCTTAGTTCTTGAGGCGAAGGGGAACTGGTATCAACCCTTCCTGCATTAATTAGCTTGTGATAAAAACGAAACATCCAAGAAACCATACACAAAAAACGAGTATGAGAAATAATGTTGTTTACAGTGTCGATAATGTTATTACGCATCCAATTCAATGTCATCAAGCTTGGTTGCAGGCCATTGAAACTCGTTCTTCAACAAAAATAATGGTCCAGTAAACCAAACAGAAGTTTGCAATTCCGATGTAGTGCAACCTCTCGATACGATGTCTGCTGGGTTAAATTGTGTTGGTACGAACTTCCAAACACAATTAGTTGTTAAATCTTGAATGTCGAATACTCGATTTTCAACGAATGTCGATAAAGTTGCAGAGTGCTGGCGTAACCAATGCGGCACAATCTGTGAGTCAGACCAGAAGTACGATGGTTCTGGTCGACCCTCAAAAATAGAATTGATCTTTGAATACAACAGCGCAAGTAAGTGTGCACCACATAGTTGGAGTTTTGGTAACGATTGTTTCTTTGTTTGTGCCACCCTTGTCTTTGACGTGAGGAGTTGTACAGTTACGTTTCCATTTGCATTAATTGTTCGCACGTAGATGCAACATCCTCGGGCGCATATAGATGTATCACAGAAGCCATGAAACTGTATCTCTATAGCGCGAAACTGTAAGCAATAGCGAGGTACGCTGAGCGACGATAACGAATAAACGAGTCCAAATAATTATTCCATAGGTGCAAGTTTAGGGGTAGCGCTTCATCCCAATTTCGCCGAAGTAACCATAATTCGTACACATAAAACGATGATTTAATAGCTTCGGCGCCAGTGGCGAAGTTATTTCTATCTTGATCAGCTAAGTACAACAAACTGCGTACAACTAAACATGCCGCGACTGTACCATATGTAATGGTATTTAGCTGGTATATACGTAGTTGTTCCTTTGACGAATTCCTCCAATCATTTGAATCAACTAGTACTTGCCAGTACAATTTATTTTTTTTTTTATTTTTTTTATTTTATTAAGGTATACGGGGTGGTCTTTAACTTTTTATAACCTTTTTATCTATAATTTCAGCCCAAGAGGGCGCACCGGCATAAGGTTAGGTGATTATTCTGGTGACTATATTTTCGGTCGTCTGTAGTTTATTGATTTGGCTGTCACTCGCTATACCCCAGATTGGACAGCCATATTTCCAGATCGGCGCAATGATCTGTTTGTAAAATGTAAGCAAATGTAAGCCTGCGGTCCAGGATGATGCCAAGGTATTTGGCAGTAACAGACCGCTGGATGGGCACCTCTTCTACGAATACTGCCGGCGGCGTCTTGCGCCTTAGTGTGAAGCAGACATTGGCCGACTTGTGGCTGCTTATACTTATGTTCCAGCGCTTCGCCCATAGCGCGAACATTGCAGCGTATTCTTGGATGCCGTCAGCAGCTTCGTACTCGCAGGATAATCTGTACGTCACACAGACGTTATCAGCGAATGTAGCCAACATCATTCTTTCTGGATCGATACCCAGTCTTTCGTCCGGCTGCGGCATGTCAGACGTGTATAGGCAGTATAGTAGCGGGCCCAGCACACTTCCTTGTGGAACACCTGCTTCCACATTATACTTCGCAGAAAATGCCGAGTGGAAGCGGACCCCAAACTGCCTTCCTTCTAGGTATTTCTGCAGTAGGCCAAAGTATGGCGCAGGCAGTTTTTCCTTTATTTTTCCCAGTAGGCCTATGTGCCATACCCGATCAAATGCTTCTTTAACATCCAAGAAGAGTGCGTTACAATACTCCTTATTGTTAAACGCCTGCAGTATTTGGTCGACGATGCGATGGAGTTGTTCAACAGTGATGTGGCCAGCTCGGAACCCAAACTGGTGTTCAGGAAGAATTTCCTGAGATTCCATGATCCTGACAATCCGGGCAGCATATAGTCTCTCAAACACCTTCGAGATCGAAGGGAGGAGACTAATCGGCCGGTAGGACGCAGGGTCCGTTTTTAGCTTGCCAGGTTTATGGATCATGGAAATTAATCCGAACTTCCACTGTGCAGGGAAGTATTGTAATCTCACAATAGCGTTGAAGATCAACGCTATGTAGAGGATTGCACGACTAGGTAGTACCTTCAGAGTGGCATTGCAAATTGCATCGTGGCCTGGCGCTCTGTTTAAGCTCTGGTGGCCAGTTACCTCAGCTATTTCGCTTGGCTCGAAGGGCTTGATGGGCAGATCCATTTGGAGCGCTTGGGAAAGGCACTCACGAGTCTCTTCTACTTCCTGCTTACCAGCTAGTTCGATCGGCTTGAAGCGCTCGGCAAGGTGTTTAGGAAACACCCCCGCCTGTTCTCGATCGGTCCGACACCATAACAATTTACTGACGTCCGCAGTAATTGCATAACGATGCAGGCGAAAGCGAAGCAAAATTTTATAGAGCTCATTTTGCAATTTTGGACACACCATCAGCAGATCGTTCCGCGATTGTTGGGATGTAGCATGGGCAACATTTTTTTTAAAGGATCGGGAAATCGATACGACGAAATTGATAGAACATTTCATCCGCAAGAGGATTGTTCTGAAGCAAATTCCACGAGGACGAATCAATTTCAGACTCAGGTTGATAAACAATATGAGATGTGATGCAAAACTGTAGCGGCATCTCGAAGGCAGTACTGCGTGATTTAATTGTTGTAGACGTACGATGCCTAGTGTTTGTAAGCGTCTCGCCAATACTACTTATTTGCATATAATGGTTTTCTCCAGAAAGACGAAGATTTTCAGAAAATTCCTAAGTAATAAAATATACCTGAGAGCAAGAGTCGAATAGTGCACGACCCATCTTGTAGGAGCCAGTTGAATCTCGAACCAGCATTATTGTAGTTACCAAAATCATTTGTACCGAAAAAGCATTTGTATGTGTGTGAACTGCAACATTTTTCGAAGATTGCGTTATGTGATCCGATACAGGTAGCGACGATTGTGATGGAATCACTTGCGAAGGGGCTATCAAAGTGCCTTCAATCCGATTACGATGAAGCAAGGTGTGATGAGATCGAGCGCAGCTACGGCATTTATAGCTAGACGAAGAAGTGTTCATTTGATGTCCTCTCGCAATTTATGCAAAGACCATTTTTCTTTACATAAATAAAACGTTGATTAATTTTTCATTGATTTGAACCGTGTGCAATTTGGTAGTTTGTGATCAAGGCTGGAACACAGCGTACACGATATACTAGCATAACTAAATGTATAGCTATGATGTTGTAGTTGGTTGCGAGATTTATTGCAGTTAGCTGGACGTGATCCATTCGAAGCAGAATCACCATTAGTTAGGGTATTAAGGATTGATTGACGTTTCAAAACGTTGTGAAGTCATTCCAAGAAGGTAATGCTTTGAAGTCAAGCGATGCATTCCATTTGGTCGTAGTTTGTGCATCCAATGGCAACCTTTACACTGATGTAAACATCTTTCAAGTCACCGCGTTGGTTGTCATCAGGATCCAACTCTTCAATGTTGGTTTGCGACAATGGCTAAGCATCTTCTTTTAAGCTTGTTTCAACAATAGTTCTAATACGCGAAATATTCTTCTTTATATTTCCACGCTGCTGCTTTAGTTCCTCAAACCAAACTTTAATCTTTGCAATTACATTACATTGGACAAATGTCCAAACTACAATACCAAACTGCAGGAAGCTGTAACAGTTGTTTTGTGCATACAAAAACAACAACGGTCAAATTTATATATATATTTTATTTCTCGATTCCGCTGCCTCTTCACCAAAGTAGCCGACTGGAAGCACTGTGTGTTCTAAGATTGGTCTGGAATGAACCACAATCTTGTGGACCGTCGCTGTCATTGGAAGCCATGGATATTTGTCCACAGTAAGTTTCCCAGTTGTATGGCAAAGTTGCTCAAATCTTTCTGCGGAGTACGATTGTTCCAAGCCTATATTGGTTGAAATATTTGTTTGTAGAGGATGAGCTTGTTACAAATTGATAAAGGTGACCGTCTACCCACCAACCATTTCATAGATCTATATTTTATTCCCATTTCATCGCGCTTTTTTTTAACATGCTCCAACGAAGTTTGGTATCAAGAGTCATGCCAAGATATTTTGCTGTATTCGAATATGGTATTTGAATTCCATCTATATTTATATATATATATATATATATTTTTTTTATTTGTAAAGTCAATATGTGTTGACTTTAAATTATTAAGTTTAATTCTCCATACTCGTGTCCAAATGGAAGTTTGGTTTATTGCGATTTGGAGTTTATTCGTTGATTCCGTTTCATCTTTTCCGATTGCAAGTATTGCGGTGTCATCAGCATATGTAGCAATAGTGGTTTCATCCGTGTGAGACATATCGTGGGTATATAATAAATATAGCAGCGGACCAAGTATGCTACCTTGAGGAACACCTGTTTTTATGGCACGAAGTTCTGAATATTCAACACCATTTTAAATTCTGAAATAGCGATCAGAGAGATATGACTCTAGTATGGCAGCATATTCGCTTGGGAAAATTGTTTTTATTTTGTGAATCAAACCGTCATGCCTCACTTTATCAAAGGCTTGAGATACATCAAGGAACACCGCTGAGCATACTCTCTTCCATTCCAACTATTGCTCAATTATATGAGTTATGCGATGAACTTGGTCAATTGTAGAGTGGAAAGCCCTAAAGCCAAATTGATGGGTTGGAATTATATTCTTTTCTCGAATAATTGGCATAATGTTTTTCTGCAACACTTTTTCAAAAACCTTTGAAATTGTGGGTAGTAGTGATATTGGCCTATATGACTTCGAATCATTTGGATTTTTTCCCGGTTTTTACTCTGAAACTTTCCAGATTTGTGATACATAACCTAGACTCATAATGCGAGTCAACTGAATAATGCCTTTTAGTGTGGTTCTTTTAAAAGCTCTGTAGTTATAAAGTCAAAACCTGGAGCTTTTTTGGTTTTTAGTTCACTGTTAATTATTTGCACTACTTCTAATTCAGTTGTTTTTGGTGTATTTCCGCATGGTTGGCAGTACGATGCATTGCTTGTTGATGTGCAAGTGTTTGTGTCGATGTCTGTTTGAGAAAATTCTTTCGATAAGTAATCAGAAAATACTATACATTTTTGGCTATCGTTTTTAGCTTAGTTTCCAATTGAGTCGTTCATACGTTGTGGGTTTCTTAATGCTCCGTGCACATTTCCATAAGGAGTAGTCCGTACTTTTGTCATTAGTGAGGTTACTTAGGTAGGAGTTGAACGCTGTATTTTTAAAAGCTTTAATGGTTTGGCTCAACACACTAGAAATTTCATTTAGCTTTGATTTATCTACTGGATACCTTGCTATTTGCCACCTTTTCCGAAGTTTTCTTTTAATCCGAATAATACTTAAAATTTATTCAGGGTAACTATTTCTTTTTATTTTTATACTGGTAATTGGAGTACAATCCCATGCTGCGTGTATTTCAGTGAATAACCATTCATTCTTAACTTGAGTTGCATTGTGGATTACAGAGAATGTGTCAACTTTTTCATCTACCATTCTTCTAAATACTTGCCAGTCTGTCAATCTATTGTATAGGAATGGTGCAGGTTATATATTAACTGGAGACTCACACAAAGTTAAATATATCGGTGAATGATCCGAATTTAATTCTACTCCATCCTCGATAATAAGATTCTGACATGAGATTTTTCTAAATATAAAAAAATCAATCAGGTCAGGACCTTTTTGGTTGTCAGTTGGCCAGTATGATGAATGTCCCGTGGAAATATGACTACAAGCAGTTTGATTTAGTAGTTCTCGCCCTTTTGTAGTCGTCAGACGTGATCCCCGTTGCGTATTTTTAGCATTAAAGTCACCGCCCATAATAAATCTGTGACAGTGCGAATTGAATAATGTCATAGATCTGTGACAGTGCGAATTGAATAATGTCATAGAGTCCTCACATTTGATCGTGGAGGACTGTATACAGCAGTGAGAGAAATTTTTGTTGGTGTTTGTATTGTGATTGTTGTGGCTTGAGATTTTTACTATTTTTACCAATTACTGCCGAACCTCCGCGCGCTGTATTATTGGAATGGGTGGTGTGATAAATTTTATGGTTTTTGAATTTTATATGAGATTGCTTCGTGTGATGTGTCTCAGATATTAAGCAAATGTCTATATTTTTTATATCAAGTATTGCTTCCAATTCTCTACAATGTTTTGACAGCCCGTTAGCATTCCAAAGCATAATTTTGAGACTGTTTGCCATTATATTAGCTTAGAAATGGTTTCCTCTAACTTAAGTAATCGTCTATCTAAGGCTGCAAGTTATCAATACCCTACCCACTCATATTAAATGGCCTACGTAAACAAATTTCTAATAAGAAATTCTATGCGCAGTCGCGCTTGGCTTTTACGGCACTTAAATATTTTGTGTACTGAAAGTTGACACATATCACTGTCACTACAAAAATTGGGCTTTTGTTGCATTGTAACTCGGTTACAGTTCGACCGTTTAATATAAACATAAACGCCGAGCCAAAAGTGTCACTTGACATTTTATATAAACATAAGTACTGGATCTTAAGTGTCAAATGACTTATGTTTACAACTCAATGATATTTCACCATATAGAACATTCTGGCATAAGCCACTCTTAAGAGCATAAACAGCTCAAAAGCTTTTTCCTCTCTCAAAGCGAGGCATAATGTTAAGTTAAATTTGATTTAAACTTTAGGTTTAGAATTGAACCCGATCAATAAAGATACAACAGGCTAAGCCTGCAAAAAAAATCTTTTTTTAAGTAATTCCGAAAGGAAATACATAATTGGCGCCCAAAACGTGGGGCACGTGATTTAAAAAAAATCTCGAATAATAAAAGAAGAGATTTCGCGTGTTCAAAAAAAAAAACAGTGCAACACAAAAAAAGTGTGAACATTAATTAAAAAAAAAAAACAGTGCAACACAAAGTGTATAAAAACGAAATACCTTTGTTGAAAATTATACATAGACAAAATTGCACATAAAAAACTAAAATATTGTGACCATTGTGGCAGTAACAGCCACAATACGAATAAGTGTCCTTACAAAAAGGACTCGGGAAATAAAATAAAAAATAAAATAAACAAAAAATCATTATACAACTATAAAAAGGGAAAATACCATTCAGTGAAATCTGTACTACAATTCCAAAGAAGGAAGGAAGGAGGGAAGTCCCCACCCTTGGAAGACAAAATTAAATTAAATTTTAAAATAAACTTGTAAAACTCCGGAGCAGTCCTAGTCGAATGCAAAAAACACGAAGTCTCTATCTATTACTGTTTCCGAGATCCTTTCGTTCATACAGACGGACATGGCTATATCGACTTCTCGATCACTCCTGACCATAATGGGGGTAATTTGGGGGGTCTCCGACCATTATTTCTACCTGTTACATACATTTGTACAAAACCAATAGGCTCTTGTACCTTCGGTACAGGGCTTAAAAATATATTTTCAAAATGGCAAACCCAGTCGACAAAAAAGTGACGAACACAACCAACAGTACAGGTATTACGACTAACTTGACTGTAGATTTAATAAGCAAACTCATTGCTCAAGCTACTATATCCTTGAAAAATGAGATTCATTCTTTAAAAGAACAATTAGATGGGTTTCAAAAACCAGATGTTGTTGAATATGAAAAACAACACATAGACCATACAATATTCGACGCTACTTCACTTGACATGACAAAAACTCTGCCAGAATTTGATGGCAAATCATATTAATACGTGGGTTGGCGAGAAGCATGTCAAAACACAATGGCTCTTTACACCGAAGATGGTAAAACTTATTATTCGGCACTGGTTTTTTTTTTAAGAAATAAAATAACTGTTAGTGCAAATGATCATCTTCTAAATCATGCACAGTCCTCAATTTAGAAGCATTACCATTACATTTATTGGAAGAGGAACTCAGCATCCTTCAACAGGGCAATTTGTCCGTAATAGATTTATATAACCTTTTCAATAAAAAATTGACACTTTTAATTAATAAAACTATTATGACTTATGGTTCAAATACACCACAAACAAGAATATTCAAACAAACAAGAACCTTAAGAATATTCGTGAGCGGATTAAAAGCACCACTATCCAATATACTTTTTTCACTGAGTCCACCCGATTTGCTAAATGCGTTGTCAAGGGGTCAGGAATTGGAATCTAATCATGAAAGAGCGCGATTAGCTCAAATTTACTATGAAGGTAGGAAAAATTCGAATTCTCAATCCCAACATAGAAACTCCACAAATAAGGGTCAACATCAGAATAACTTGCGTTACCCTAGCTCTGCTTATCAAAATAATAATTAAAAGAATACTAACCAACAGAATCCCAATAAAAATAATTGGCTTCAACAACAACCAAACCCAGAACCAATGGAGGTGGATAGCAGTGAATACGGAAATCCAAGACCTTCAAATGACAAAAAATCAAATAACTGGCGTAATAACAATAATAATAATTATTACAACAAAAGATAAGGCTCTTGTACTCAAACTAATCAGACACAGCAAAAGTCTCAAAGACTAAATAAAATAGATGAACCTATGAGAAACCCCAATTTCAAATTATAAAAATCACTCAGCTCGAACTAATAACCATTAACGAGAACCATTTTTTAGAGAAACCCGAATAGGTTTACCCTACTTGTTAAAAACAGACCAGGAAACTGGAATTACTTATAAGATACTATTAGACAGTGGAGCAACAGCTTCATATATTAGATCTGGAATCTATAAGAATAAAAATGAATTAGCTATTTATAAACAAAATATTACCATAACGTAACTATTTTAGGAGTTACAGAAAGATTCTATGAAATTGATACATTAGAATCTGATTTTTTAATAGGATATAGCATTTTAAGAAACATCAATGCAATTATCGATTTAAAAAAAAAATGTACTAATATTCGGAAATAAATCGGAAAAATTTTAAGTGAAGGTGACATAGAAGAAAATAAAAAACAATACGTCTTAAATAAATATTTAGACAGTTTGCAAAAATTTCAAATAGAAGATGACGCTAATAGTGTTTTTTCTAGAAGGAAAACCTTTCAAAAAATTTAAGGAAAATAAAAAAAATAATAAAAAAAATAAAAATAAGAACTTATCCTTGGGATTAATAAATCCTGAGAACGCCGCCGATGGTTTTTCCGGCAAAAAAAGTAAAAAAATTAATAATTTATCTTTGGAATTTGAAGATTCTGAAAACGCCACCGAGGATTTTACCGGTACCCATTATGAAAATTCACCCTTGGAATTAAATGATTCTAAGAAGGCCGCTGACGATTATACCAGCAAAAAACAAGTTTTAAATAAAAAAATTAATAAAATAAGAGAATCAATCATTGAGGAAATCAATGAATCACATTCTAAAATAAATACTAACATTCCGTTTAAGACTGACATTAATGCAGAAATAAGTACAAGCGTCAATTCACCAATATGGAGTAAAAAATACCCATATCCATTTTCATGCAATGATTTTGTCAACAATGAGGTTGAACAAATGTTACATGACAATATAATTCAAAAAAGTAAGAGTCCGTGTAACTCACCTACATGGGTAGTTCCTAAAAAAGGAATTAATGAGGACGGCTCAAAAAAACATAGATTGGTTATCGAATATAAGAAATTAAATGAATATACCATTCCTGATACTTACCCAATACCCGACCCAAGTATAATACTAAGCAACTTAGGTAAGTCTAAATGTTTTTCTACACTTGACCTCAAGCCAGGTTTTCATCAAAAGATGAATCCTAGTGATGTGGAAAAAACAGCATTTTCCGTAAACAACGGAAAATACGAATTTCTGAGAATGCCATTTGGTTAAAAAATGCACCTCGCATTTTTCAAAGAGCCATGGACGATATTTTGCGTCCATTGATTGACATAATTGTGTTTTCAGAAACTCTGGGTCAACACTTAAATGATCTAAAAAAGGTCATAAAGGTACTTCAGATAGCTAGCATGAAAATTTCTGTTGAAAAATTTCATTAAATTTTTGGGTTATAAGGTAGCTTATAATGTTATCAAAACCGATTCTAGATTCTGGAAAAAATGGCAAAGTGTCAAAAAACATGTCAAGAAAACATTTATCGAAATGAGTAAAGAATCAATTAATGCTTTGGAAGTTTTAAAAAATAAACTAGCTTTACAGGATGAACTTACACAACTTGATTATAATAAAAAAATCGTTCTACATACAGATGCATCAAATGTGGCTTTGAGAGCTGTATTATCCCAAGATGCAAAACCAATCACATTTATTTCCAAAACATTAAACAAAACAGAACGAAACTACGCCACCAATCAAAAAGAACTTTATGCCATAGTCTCTTAAGAATTTAAGAAATTATTTATACGGCGTAACAAATTTAGAAATTCATACTGATCATCAGCCTTTATCGTTCGCTATTTCCGATCGAAACCCTTATTCAAAAATGAAGCGATGGCACGCATTTATAGAAGAATTTTCTCCCAAAATGATATACAAACCAGGATGAGGAAGATTCTGATGATGATGTTTCTCAACATTCAGCTGAAAATAGCTATAATGAAATTGTTTCAAGGACTAATAAGCCACTTAATCAATTCAAACAACAACTACTTTTAATAAATATTCCAAATAACAGTTGCACAATTCATGAGCAATTTAAAGTATTTGACAAAACAAGGCATATAATAGAATTCGACACAGTCGAAAATTTAATTACAATTTTAATAGAATATCTACAACCAGGAATCACTACCGGCAGAAGATTTGTTTGGAGAGCAATTGCATTTAGATATATTTTATGCACAAAAAAAATTTATAACATGTTTAGATGCTTATTCTAAGTATTTTGTTATAAAAGAAATTGAAGACAAATCTAATATAGAAACAAAAGTTTTAGAATTGTTGCAAACTTTCCCATTCGTCAAATCACTCATGATAGACAATGAACTAAGTTTTTCATCTGCTCAATTTAAATCATTAATGCAAAGATCATCAATATCATTGCATTACAGTGATACGCGTCACAGCACTTCAAATGGACAAGTCGAACGCGTTCACTCAACCATTATTGAAATAGCAAGATGTGTAAAAGAAGAATTTAATTTATTAAATTATTCTGAAATAATACTAAAAGCTGTACAAAAGTACAATGCAACTATTCATTCCACTATTAATGAAAAACCTGAAGAAATTCTTTTCAACAAAATTAACCATGAAGATATACCAAATAAATTTAAAACAAAACAATAGACCATGTTGAATGTCCATAATAAAAATAGAAAAAATAAACAATATCAGACAGGTGATATAATATACGAAAAAATAATAGGAGAAAGAAATAAGTTGAAACCTCGTTACAAGAAACAGGTAGTTAAACAGGACTTAGGTCAAAAAGTAATAATATATAAAAAAGACAGTAATAATTCAAAAAGATAATATTAAATCTTAATATATTTTTTCAGTAACAACATGCTGTTTTTTACATTTTAACGGTTGTCTTGTCAAAATCAAGAGCCGAAATCATTGATTACACCAGAAGCAATTATTTACTATTGCAGGCAGATGATTGTCTTATTTATAAGGATCATGGCAATTTATTTCATGTTACTAATTTAACATTTTACGATGACTTATTTAACAAAGAGTTTGCGTATTTTGAAAACAAAAAACAAAACTTAGATTGGGAAATTAATTTAGAAATTAATTTAGTAAAAACCCTTTTGCAACAACTATCTTACTCCAGAGTCAAAAGAGGTATCAATGAAATTGGTACTCTGTGGAAATGGATTTCAGGAACACCTGGCCATGACGACTTTGTTACAATAAACAACAAAATAAATGACCTTATACAAAACAACAACAAACAATGTATAATAAACTCACAAATGTTTAGCCAAATCACGAAAATATAAGAAGTTTTAAACACTATGGCTGGGTTTAAAATGTTAGCCTTTGAATGAAAAAATTATTAGAAAACATCGGCTAAAATTAATATCAATGGACTTACAACATCTTATAAATACACTGACACTTTCAAAGGCTAACATTTTAAACCCAGCCATAGTGTTTTAAGCTCACATGAGAATATTGAAATACTAAGTCACGAAAAAGATCGACTTACATTATCTGACTTACTAGACGTTTCTACATTCACAATAGTAAGAAATAAAGAACTAATTGTCATTTACATAAAATACCCAACTATTACAAACATTTGCTAACAATATAATACAAGAGCAATAGCTCAACCAGATGGAAAGCTCATAATTGATAAAAATATTGTAAATTGTAATAATCATTTTTTCAAAACAAAAAATTTTAAACAAGAAATATCTAATAACTATTGTCAAATAGATTATATTAAAAACTGCTTTGTAATCTTGTTAAATAACCAAAAAGCAAATTGTACCAAAATAAAAGAAAGAAACAAACAAATTGATAAAATAACAGAAGGAGCTATTCTAGTATCTGGAAAAATATAGTCAACAATACAAATTTGAATGGAACATTTTTAATATTATTCAATGGTTCCAAATCATAAATAATGTCACATATGAAAATGAAAAGCAAAAAATTCTACAATTTATAAAAGATCATAATTATAATGATTTCATTATCGAAACATATTTAGAATCAAATAATACAAAACTCAAATTTGAAAACATAAATAAATTTTTCATATGTTATTTTGCTATAATAATAATTTTAATACTAGCATGTTACTGTATTAAATTTTATAAATTTGTAATTGAGAGACGACAAAGATTAAATTATGAACGCCAAGAAAAATTGTTCATTAAATTAAATGAACAAATTAATACTCTTATGAATCGGGACGATTCATCTTAGGAAGGGAGGAGTTATCAATACCCTACCCACTCATATTAAATGGCCTACGTAAACCAATTTCTAATAAGAAATTCTATGCGCAGTCGCACTTGGCTTTTACGGCACTTAAATATTTTGTGTACTGAAAGTTGACACACATCACTGTCACTTCAGAAATTTGGCTTTTGTTGCATTGCTACTCGGTTACAGTTCGACCGTTTAATATAAACATAAACTCCGAACCAAAAGTGTCACTTGACATTTTATATAAACATAAGTGCTGGACCTTAAGTGTCAAATGACTTATGTTTACAACTCAATGATATTTCACCATATAGAACTTTCTGGCATAAGCCACTCTTAAGAGCATAAAAAGCTCAAAAGCTTTTTCCTCTCTCAAAGCGAGGCATAATGTTAAGTTAAATTTGATTTAAGCTTTAGGTTTAGAATTGAACCCGATCAATACAGATACAACAGGCCAAGGCCTGCAAAAAAATCTTTTTTAAGTAATTCCGAAAGGATATACATAATTTGCATACTGCTTTTCTTGCGTATATACTTTGGCTAATATTTGTGCCAGAATAGACTGATCATTCTTTTTGGTGGTATTATGACTTAACACATTGGCATACGTTTGGTTTTGTGTTGGCTTTAAGGACGGCAGTTTTACAACTGGTACATGAGTATGTTCGTATGATTTTCCTGGTTTGGTATTGGCTTTTATTTGATTGTGTGTGTTACCAGCCGTTGGAACCATTCCAATCTTTTCATTCCTCAGTTTTTCGAATCGTCGACTATTGTTGCTGGTTCACACAAGTGATGTAGATTTTTTGCAATCACCCTTATTGGACGCTCCTATTTATTTTCAAAACTATACCAAGAAATGTTTGAATTGGAAAGCGTTTTTGTTACTTTTCTGCAGTCTTTTGCATCAAATAAATTCGCCTTGAAGACACCATTATTAAGAAGTTTTGTGGTGAATTCCTGTTTTGAATTATTTTTAATAATATTATGCAGGTCTATAAATGGTATTGTATTACCAGAAATCATTATAGGTGGTGGTCGCTTTTGCTGGTTTGGCTCTGTTTTTGTTTGAGCTGTTTTGTTTGAGGTCGATAGGAGCCGGCTTCTTTGGTGGTACATAGTCGGAAGAAAAATTGTCTTTTCGCTTTTTTCTTTGTTGCTTCACTATCCAGCAGGTTTCTTGGGCGAGTTCTTTCCCATCGGTTTCATAGTGTACCTCTTTAGTGGACTGCTGGTTGGTTGCACTCTTTGTAGAAATTGGTGATTGCGTTGAGCATTTTAACTTATTGTTGTCTTCTTGCAGTTGAATAGCGTGAGCTTCTATTTTGCAAATTTGTTCGATTAGGTGTTTATTTTCCAATTGCAATTGTTGCAGTTGGCTGACTGCCGTTGTCTAAACAGGCTTGGGAATTACATCACCTCCCTCTGGAGAAGGTGGCATGGTTATATAGGACTTAACTATATTTTTTAAGTTTGGTTATGCGCAGGTGGGGTATGCGCATATCCATCTGTTCGATCAAACTGTTTACGAACTACATATTTACAAGTTTATTTACTTTTTGCACTCTAAACTTTTTATTGTTTATAAACGTTATTTTTTAATTGTTAGACACTCATTTATTCACTTTAAACGTTACTTTTGAATTTTATTCAAGAGCTAGTTAATAAAACGTCCGCACGATGCAACACTTGTATGCACTACTAATGACTGAAGAGTGATGAGTAAGCATCATATAACTGGCAGTCAGTGTATGCCTGATTGCTACTTGCTTGTCCCGTGCTCCCGTCAAAACCATAACTCATATCAATTTGGCAGATAAGTCAGTTTGGAGGTTAATCATTGCCGTTGCAATATTTTCCTCTTGACAAGCCACTATCCAAGCTACAATATAATTCAACAGATCTTGTATGCCAGCTTTTGCTACGGTATCTGTCATATTAATATTAGCGGGTCGGCAATACTTTTTTATATTAGTACTTTTTTATAATTGGGATAAATATCTGCCTTGCTGCACTTTGCGTCATTCCGGATTGCACATTATTGTTCTTTTGTGAATCCTTGATCCAGAATTAAAGCCAGAGCCAAGTCAAAACCTATAAGTCAATTGACACAGTCACCAATATTGACTATGTTGTTCATTTTCCTCAAGAGTTTCTAAATTCACTTAATGCTTCCGGCTTACCAACTCACGAACATTCATTAAAAATCAATACTCCTATCATGGTTTTTAGGAATATAAGCCCTCCTAACATGTGTAATGGTGCAAGGCTACTTATTAATGACTTGAAAGAAAATTTGATTGTGACGATTATCTTCAATGCAACCGGTCAGCTTGCAAATATCCCGAGGGTTCCAATGATTCCATCGGATTTGACACTTCAAACGGCTTCAATTTCCCGTGAAATCATCGTTCACGATTACTATTAATAAGTCCCAGGGTCAAACCTTCACTTTGGTTAGAATCGATCTACGAAAAGATTGTTTTTCCCACGGACTATACGTTACTTAATAACGAGTTGGAAGTCCCGAGAAACAGTACATTTTGGTACAAAACCTAACCAGGACGTCTAACATTGTCCACAGAGAATGTCTTAGTCATTAACATCTATCCTATAAAATACTATTATCTATTCTAATATTACAAGGAGAAAATGTTTATAATACTTTCACTGAGTACTAGTGAAAGCATTGTGACTAAAATTTTATATTAATTTTTTTATAAGTGTACGAAGACTTAAATGGGGACAAATTTGTGACAAGACGTTATTAACGCATCAAACACGACTGTATCATACAACATGACGGCAACAGAAAAATTTGAGAATGATTCGCAAGATAATGCTCAATCTGTAAAGTTTAAAATTTCATCGGAATCCGAAAGAATTCCTCCGATGCTCTAAAACTCCAACCATTTTCTGAACCATAAAAGTGATGCAGACACCAAAAACAATGCAGTTCATCTTTCTAGTGATAGTAAGGATAAATCACAGTCCAAAATAAAACCAAACAGTTATAACTATCATCGACCATTTTTAGCTAACCAAAAGAAAACAAAGAATCGTAAGCACAAAATGTTTGAAGAAAACTCAAAGCTACAGCAACCAACGAAAAAATTAAGATAATTTTATACATGCGATATGATATGAAAAAATATTTTAATGCCAATTTGTCCATATTGCTATAAGACAATGTATCTACTCCGTTACCGAGAAAAAGTAAAACTGCTCTCAAAACAAATCAAAGGTAACCAAACTTATACATAAACTCATAGCGAATTATAAGAGTTTAAATCAACCAACAATGAACTAATTTGTTTACTTTACTTATTTAGATAATCGCAAGGCACACATATTTACAATGGGCAAAACGCACATGTCCAAGGAAATAACTGACGAAGTAGGCTGCAAATTGCAACAAGCAAAGTTTATAATTTTTGTATTTTAAATGTATTTTTATATACTTTATTGTTATTTTAAGTGTGCCAAAAATGGGATGAACAGCAGTTGCCAAGTCCCACATTCTCGATTTGTGGGAGAAAATTATTGAAGGGCTAAGAGGTGTTTGCGGAAAATTATATTCTGACAGTCATATCAGTATATATGTGTGCGATGCGTGTTGGCTCCAACGTTAACAAAATCGACAACTTAATGTGAACAATTCAGCTTCACAAGAAAAATCTTCAATAAATTAAGAATGCATCTCATCAATTCACACAGTGGAATAGTGCCACGCATTAATAATTGTAACCGGTGTGGCAAATACACTAGACCATTATACAAAGAAGGCACATGCTGATGACAAATTAATCTGCAAACAAGGCTCCACAAAATGATACGAAAGACAATGCTCAACCTTTAGAATCTAACATTGCACAAAAGCTCAATAAAATTTCCCTAGTTAGTAAAAAAAAAAATAATGCTTTTCATTTTCTAAGCGATATTGAGAATAGATCACAGTACAAAGTAAATCTGGATTATTATTGTTGTTTCTGTTATAAACAAATTTCAACTAACCAAAAGCCACAGTAACCAGAGGGAATATTAAGATGTTTTAGTGTCCACATATTTTATGATTTACCGAAAATAGTATTATGTTTCTAAAAAAATAAATTGTAATAATTAGAATCATAACTAATAAATTGCACATCATTATGCGCTCGAGGACGAACGTGGGATTTGGTCGGAAGAGACCACATTTGTTTTTTAATTTGAAATTTGATTTGTAATACATAAATAAAAAAATAAAACTGTATTAAATAAATTAAAGAAAAAGTGTCGTTGTTCAGGCATGAAGCCTAAACATGTCATTTGAAGCAAAACTTCCTAAGACGTCCGATAAAAACAACGCACAAACAGTGCAGTTGCCATACGCATTAGAGCTGCACTTGATAAGTGCAGCGTGTGTATTTATAATCGTCGTCTTTTAATAGCTCCATCTAAGCG
>JAWNNP010001741.1:0-24076 GCA_035044805.1 Leucophenga maculata | reverse complement strand
ACATATGGCGTCGTGCGTCGTCTGCGTCTGGCAAGATGTGAGTTGGTGCATCAGTGTGTGCATAATCATGGCTTCTCCTGCCATGCGTGTGGCATGCAGCGCTCATGTTGGTACAGTCGATCTCCGCTCCAAGGTGCGTTGAAACGTCTCGAACAAAGCGGTAATTTTTTCATTGACCGTTCGGGATATAGCATCTGCCGCACGAGCGCTGGGTGATCGTCTCCCCATGGTGGTAAGGCTTAAACTTAAGCCCGTCCGATTTAAAATAAACCCCACACCTGACACCAATGTTGTGATATTTTGTGTAGTCGAGCGGTTTGCTATGATGTTGGGGTTTATTTTGCATTCAAAAGGGAATAATTGTTCTTATAATTGTTTACAACAATTATTGCGACGACAGATGTACAAGTGCTCACGCAATCAACAGAGCCACAACTGACTGGAAGTGCGCTGCGCAATGTTGCTACACTGTGTTCAAGTACGTAATCAGGAGGACAAAAAAATGTCAACTCAACTGTCCTGCTCCAGAAAACAGTCTGACACTGTTCCCGTTTATAATAAAAATTGTGCAGCAATTCTGTCGCAGTTAGTTGCTGCCGTCGCTGACGCTGCCGAATCGGAATATTCGTTTTCCAACCGTTTTTTCTCTGCCACCGTTGATGCGCTGCTGCTTCACTGTTTACAGTTGCCCTCTCGTTTGCTTTGTTCTTGTTCTAATCAAAGCCACTGTCACCGTTGAACTTTTTGTTCCATTTTGCCAGTGCAATGACCCGCGCCCAACAGTGCACGTTCAGTCCCGGACTGATCGTAACAATATTCATCACACATATCCGAAATGTCAAGCTCATATTTTATTTTTACGTGCAATAACTGGTTGCAATACTACATCAGCAGTTTTTAAAAGAGGTAAAATATCAGCATTCAAATTGTTCAAAAGTATTTACAAAGATTGACTCTTCTTCACACGACATCGTTACAAATGAAATTAAAAGATAATTATTTGGAGCCAATTCAAACTCTACTCCCGCCTGCTCCAGAAAAACTGCTTCATACTATTTTTTGTTAATGCAAGAGGGATTGTAGTAAGTGTTGTGGCGGTCAAAAAGTCGGTTTATTTTGTTCGCCAGTATGCATCAATTGTCAGGGTCAAACTTGCACCAATATTGAAACAAATACAACAGATGAAAATATTTATGATATTAATGAAGAGACAATTCATGCATCCCTTTTCTTAGAACAGCGAACAGAAATTGTGCAAGAAGATAAAAATTAAGACGAAGAAATAATTGTCGAAGTAGAATTAGACAATTATCTAATATAATAATATATAGAAGAAAGCAACCTATTCCACTTTGATCATTAGCAATATTACCATTCTTTCAATCAATAGGATACGATCTGATCAAACTTTCTTTATTTCAATAGATCGTGGAGTATACCTACTGGGGAAACCATGTTAAAAAAAAATGCATTACCTCATAGGTGGTGCGGAAATGTGTGCATATTATGTAAAATATGAATTTTCTAATTATTAAAACCGCGATATCTCACGAATGGTGAATCGTAAGAGAAAAAGTGACTGGACATTTTTGTAGAGAATTGAATAATCTACAACTTTTTTCAGACCTATTTTCACGATAAGACTTACTTGTTTTTGAGAAAAATGAAAAAAATCTTAATTTTGTACGTTGACCTTGAACAACATTTTTTGCAGAAGTAGGATCGTAGGGGACTTTTGACATTATATTTATAGTGATGTATTTAACGTCTCTGCCAATTTTCAGCTCTATGCGAATTTTTCCTAAGTTGTGACTTATTTTTGTCGATTTTGACTGGTCTATAACGAAATGAAAACTATGAATGAAAATGAACTAACCCTTTTTTGAAAAGTGCTTACTTATGCTTTAGCGTCTCACCATGCAGTGAATCATCGATGATTTAAAAAAAACGTCGATACATCGGACCATTGTAAAAACATCGATGTTATCATCGATGATTTTGCAGCCCTACTACATATATACCCACGGTAGTAAGTGGAAATTTCAATACTAATTTTGTAAATGATAAAAATTTATGAGGTTGTCTATGATGGAAAACTTAGCATTACACATCAGAAGCCAACTATACCATTTTTAGTATATTGTTATATAATATACTTGCTGATGCACTCCCGCCTTGCCCACGCACAGTATAATCAAACCGTTTACACTTGTCCGATAGGCTTTACCATTACGCATTACCCTTTACCATTACCCAATACCATTACCCATTACAATTACAAAATACCGCCGACCTATTTCATAGTTGTGCACTCCCCTCTTCCCCTCCCTCGCCATGTTGCCCATTGCGAAACGTTGTAGCAAACAGAAGCAATAACAACTCTAGTGCGTATTAGTTAGAGAGAGAGAGTGAGTGGAACCAATTTTTAAGAGGGTAAAAGAGGTAAGCAAAAAAATTAAACTAGTGCCACATAAACATTCTACTGAAAAGTAGGTCTATTGAGTCTTATTGAATCTATTGAAAACAGTCAAACTGTGTAACTATTCGCTGTTAATATAGAAAGAAGTGCAACTATTATGAGAGCACATGCATCAAAAAGTGACACTATGTTGTGACGCCTCTATAGTAGCGACGCACAGCGATACATAAATTTTTGTAGACATGTAAGGAATATTTTTTAAGTCAAAATTATTATTAGTTATAAGTCAAAAATCGTCTTAAAATTATTAGTTTAAGTTTATTAGTCAAGAATTGTTAGGATGTAAGTTAAAATCACTTTTGTTAGTTTGTAAGTCGAAATCACTACCATTAATAAACAAAAACTAAGTAAGAGTATTAAGTCACACAGCAGGTGACAATTTCATAAGACTCGCTCGATAGAAGTAGATAGGTAGGGTACACACAACAACGGTAGTTGCGCAGGCGCAACAACAAACAATATTATGTTAAACCGCAATCGAAGCAACAACAAATAATATGTTAAGCCGCTATCAACGCAGCAAATAGTAAATACGACAGCAAAGGCTGTAGCAGGCAAAGGGATATTAGCGTAACAAGGAAAGGAGATTCGCCGCAGCAGAACTAACGGAGCGCGTTGTTTTCGGCGATTCTCAAGAGTTGTACTTACGCAAGTACATTTGTATAGTCAATCACTGCGTCTTAGACTGGCAATCAAGCCAGTCACCTCTGGAAACGGAGCAGCTAAAAGACAAAGCCGCTTTTGTGCTGGAAAACCAGTAATAGTCTTGTGGGACAGGATGACCGGTGGTACCAGATAAATGGTGTTGTGGGCAACCAGACACCTGGAGCACTGTTGGAATACAGGGTGCTCATAGGTAGCATAGGTGTTGTAGGCAACCAGACACCTGGAGCACTGTTGGAATACAAAGTGCTGATAGGGAGAATTGGTGTTGTGGGCAACCAGATACCTGGAGCACTGTTGGAATACAAGGTGCTGATAGGTAAAATCGGTGTTGGGGGCAACCAGACATCGAAAAGCACTGTTGGAATACAAGGTGCTGATAGGTAGAATCGGTGTTGAGGGCAACCAGACATCGAAAAGCACTGTTGGAATACAAGGTGCTGATATGTAGTATAGGTGTTGTGGGCAACCAGACACCTGGAGCACTGTTGGAATACAAGGTGCTGATAGGTAGAATCGGTGTTGAGGGCAACCAGACATAGAAAAGCACTGTTGGAATACAGGGTGCTGTTAGGTAGAATCGGTGTTGAGGGCAACCAGACATCGAAAAGCACTGTTGGATTACAAGGTGCTGATAGGTAGTATAGGTGTTGTGGCCAACCAGACATCAAATAGCACTGTTGGCATACAAGGTGCTGATAGGAGATTGTAACAAGGTAGAGAAGTATTGGTAGGAACATTGTATGATTGTAAGTTTAGTCCGTTAGCTATTATATTGTAAATAAAGAACTTGAAATTAACTTTAAACTTCTGTAGTACTTACTCACCTAGCAAAATAGGCTTTGGTCTCGACATTAATTAGTAAATTTATGTTGCGACGAACTCTGGACACACGGCGAGCACACCCCAGCCAGAGACGTCGTCACAATGTGTTTAAACCAGTGTTTGGCACCCACACAGTCATATTTTTGCATTGTGTTAGTGTGCAATTTAACAGAAAGATAACAGCATCAACAACGGCCAAACAGCAACTGATTCATTTTGCGGCATTACAGCGTAACAGCGTCATAACACCGCCATAACAGCGCCATTTAAAAGGTGTTTACTCGTTACTTCTATATCGGATATCTTTATATACAATATCAAACTGTTTCCTATCGTCTTCGACTTATTTTTTTAGTGTATATAATTAAGTATTAAAAGCTTTATTGATTTGAACCTGTTTTTTCATGTTTGTTATTGTATTTATGTCAAGAATTTGTAAGTGTTCAGTTATTTCTTTCCTATCGTCATCGTCCACGGTACCATATAACCAGTTAAGCGCTGTCCCACACACGTTTAGGAGACCTCTCTTAACTCTGCCTTGCTTTGGTATAACTGTTTTTATTTGAATACGAAGGCTTTTTATTTCATGTTGTAGAAGTTCTTTTTCATGTCCATTTAGTTTTGCAACGATTTTCTCTAATAAATGAATAACACTCTTGATCTCGTTTATATCTACAATATGTAAAAAAGTGTCTGTATCATAATTTATTTCGACTTTTTAAAGCGTATTTCGGTGAATCCAATGTTTTGTGTGATAGGACTAATTTGAAGTGTTTCTTCAGTTAAATGGACAAGACACACCATCTTCGATACCTGTAAATTTAAGTGGACGTTTAATTTTAGTATGGACGTTTTGCCACTTTGCTTTCCTAAATTGAAGTTCTTTTTTATGCTTTAGGTTTTTGTAATTTTTTATATATCCCTCTTCTCTGTTTTCTTGATAACTTTGTCTGCTTTTATTTAATTTATTAATTATTAGGCCCTGTACCGAAGGTACAAGAGCCTATTGGTTTTGTGCAAATGTATGTAACAGGTAGAAATAATAATCGGAGACCCCCCAAAGTTACCCCCATTATGGTCAGGAACGATAGAGGAGTCGATATAGACATGTCCGTCTGGCCGTCCGTATGAACGAAAGGATCTCGGAAACGGTAATAGATAGAGACTTCGTGTTTTTTGCATTCGACTAGGACTGCTCCGGAATTTTACAAGTTTATTTTAAAAACTTTCACCTCGGTAGTTTATTTTCAACGTTTAAGGTTCTAATCTTTTCAGTTATAGTATTATTGATTTCGCTATTTCCTGTGAGACTATTTGGCTTAGTGGCAGGGTATTCTATGCCTTCTTATTCTAAAAATCCTCTAACGTTTATAGAGTTGAATTCATTGTCAAAGAGAATTTTTTTTATTTTGCCTTTAATGGCCAAAAATTTTTGAACTTGATTTACAATCGTTGTGCTGTTTCTATCGGGTAATGGCAAAGAAATCACATGTTTGGAAAATTTATCAATAAATATTATGAAGCTCTGCTTGCTATTGTATGTGTCAATATGGACGACTTCGTTTGTGGCGTTTGGAGTTTCTGTTAAGTAGAATTTGTTCTTTATTGGATTTCGATTAGAGGTCGGAAATAACTCACTCCACTTATTTTCAATATGTTTCCCACTGAGAAAAACACAAAAATTTCAATCTCAATTTGTTTCTCACAGTGTTCTTTCTGTTATATGTTGAGTTTTTTCCATTAACAGAAAAAAATATCTGTTCGTTAATAACAGTTTTAATTTTAACACATATTCAAAGTGTTTTCTGAAAACAGTTAAAGGAAATCATAAAAATATAAGTGGAAATGCATAAGTGGAATTTAGTAAGTTACCTAAAATTATAAATAAAATAGGAGTTTGGTTAATTTTTTTATTTATTTATTTACCTTAAACAATTTCTTTTTACAAAATATTTCAAGAATTAATTTGACAATTAATGGAGAGTTAATAGTTTCTGGGCTTAGTTTGTATCGTCAGTAATTTAAATTAAAGCGCAGAACGCTTTTTCCACAGATACTTCAGTTGCCGGTGTGGCAAGTACAGTTAGCCCAAGCAAACACATATGATGTGATTTAAATTTGATGTTGTCATAAAAACATAAAAAATTACAAATTAACGGTAAACGCCCATAGCGTACATCGAAATTTTCAATGTCTATCTAAATTTCATTCAACTTCTCTGTTACATTTCTACATTCAAGCGTATACCATAGAAACTTTCGGTGCAAGTATCGATATTAGTGAAATATCGAAAATGTCGATATGTTTTCTACCTATTTTTTTATTCTCATCAAAGACACTGTTATTTTAAAGCCACTCAAAGTGGAGTGAGTTATTTTCGATCTCTAGTTTCGATCGTACTTTCCACCAGTGCATATATCACAATTATTAATTACTTTATGTATTTGAGTTTTCAGATGTGGATTATAAACTCTTGATTTTAATTTGTGATAACTAGCTGTAATACCACAATGACCGCTATCATTTTTATGAAATAAGGCGATCTGTTTATTAAGTTCATTTTCGGTCTCTATATCCTCAGCAAGTTTTATGCATTTAACAAGCTTATTGTGCGGATTCTCAAAATATTCTTCTACCAAAATTTTTTGAACCTTATTATACTCGTGATCAATTAAATCAGAGTATATTCCTACTCTTCCATTTGTAAACCCTCTTCAAATAATATTATTGACTTGATTTTCATCAATATCTTTTTGATCAATATATATTCGCTTATTATTAAATATATTGGATACGCTAGCTTGTTTTTGTTGAACTAACACAATTTGAACTTTAAACCGGTTTCCAACTGTATCTAAAATGCCAATATAGTTATTAAGATCCTCTTTTTGAGAGTGGATTGTTTGTACTTCTACCGATATATTATCTGTGTCTTCCTCTCCATTAAAAATTTCTTAATTTTTAATTCGGCTTAGAAAATCAGCAATATTATTATTTCTTCCTTTAATATAGTTAATTAATTTAATATAATATAATAATATGGTAAAATTGTATTCGCCTAGGCTCACTAGCCATCTTTGAAGCCTAGGGCTTATGTCTTTACCTGAGTACTGAGTACTTGGTTGGTGATCACTTTCTAGATCAAATTCTCTGCCAAATACATATGGTCTAAAATATTTTACTGCCCATACTATTGCTAGTAGTTCTTTTTCAGTAGTGGAGTAATTTATTTCATGCTTGTTTCAAGTTCGAGATGCGTATGAAATTGGGTGCGATTCTTGAGATAGAACGGCGCCAATTGCGAAGTAGCTTGCATCAGTTGTTATTTTGAATCTTTTATCAAAATTTGGGTAACGTAAAATTGGTGAATTTAGTAACGATTTCTTTTAATTTTTCAAATGCCGCAACATAATTGGGATTGTTTATAATGACTGACTCATCTTTTTTAAGGTATTTGGTCAATGAATATGCTACCTTTGCGTAATCCTTAATAAATTTTCTATAAAACCCTGTCATTACCAGGAACGATTTGATTTGTTTATTTGTTTTCGGAATTTTAAGTTTTTGATTATGGAAACTTTTTCTGGATTTGGTTTTATTCCTAATGAAGTTAGGACTTGTCCTAAAAATTGAGTTTCTTTCTTTAGAAAGTCGCACTTGTCCACCTGAATTTTCTTTAACCCGAACGGCATACGAACGAATTCGTAATGTCCTATTAGCGTTGAAAATGCTGTCTTCATTCTATCTTCCTCTCTAAATAAAATCTGATGGAATCCCTTAGCTAAATCAAGGGTTGTAAAATATTGTGCTCTGCCCAATTTATCAAACAATGAATTTAAATTTGGAATATGAAACTTATCATCGACAGTGCATTCATTTAACTTCCGATAATCTATGACTATTCTATACTTCTTTTTACCAGAATTATCTATTTTTTTTTTCTACAATCCACAATGGGCTATTGTATAGAGCGTTACTTTCTCTAATGATGTTTTGTTTAAGCATATCGTTAATTTGATGTTCAATTTCTTTCTCGATTATTTGTTGGTATCGGTAAATTTTAGAGTATAAAGGTTTGTCTGTTGTTGTGACAATTTCATGATGCATACCATTTGTTGCTGTAAGAATGTCACCTTCTTTAAAAAAACAAATCTTCAAAGTTTGTAATTGTTGCCTCTTTTTCCTGATTGTTCATGTATTGAAAATTAAATTTATCTAATATGCCACATTCTACTGATTGTACAGTCCAAACATTTTCGATTCTTGGTGGATAAGGATTCAGGACATTTTGACCTATTATTCCCACAAAGTTCTGGTTATTAAAGTCAAAAATTTTCCACTCAAGTGTTCTTCCAGTACACGGAAATTCTTTCGGAAAGGGACTTATAACAGCTAATTTAAGCTCATTTATTCCATTTCATGTTCTATAAAGAAGAGATTTCTGTAAATCAATGTTGGGGTTTGGTTCTAGTAAAACATTTGGTTTTAAAATACTAGTGCTTGACCCCGTATCTATTAAGCATCTAATTTTTTGTTTGCCAATTGTTAATGTTGCTATCGGTAAAACACATTTGGAGGCAATGTTAGAAAATTTATTTCTTCGGTTTGGTTAGTTAGATCTTCATGAATTGTATCTACATCCATAAATGTGGGGTCGTTTGTTCGACTTGAGAATTGTTCTTCTACACTCATTTTTGACTCTCTTGTTTGGGAAGATGAATTATCCCTTTTATTATTTTGAAAGTTTGAAAATTTCCTATGATTTTCTCCATTATTGAAATATTTTTTATTATTATTATTTGGTCTTGTATAATAGTAATTTTTATTTGTCTGATTATTTGATGTTGTATAGTAGTCGTTTTTCTTTGTCTGACTCGAATTATGTGTATATTAATAATTTACATTTTTATTTTGTTTCTCTTGACGAGGCTTTCTATGTTTAAAGTTAATTGTTCTATAGTCATCTAATAGTTAAAGTTTAGTGTATCTCATAATAATGTCGTCTAACTGCATCTTTTCTGTAATATGGGCTCTAATGGGTCCATCTATTTTATCAACTAGCATATCTACTAAGTCCCTATTAACACACCCCGGTTGATATAAATGAGATACTCTATCATCTATTTCATTAATTGTATTTATATTATTCCTAGCTTTCTCAAAATATCCAAATAATTCTCTTAAATTACATACTTTTATAACTCCGTATTTATTATATATTTCGCCGTATGTTGTCTTCGGTCGATATTGCTGCTTTAGTTTAAATTTTGTCTCGTACCATGTTGGATGTCCACCCAATTCGCTAACTACCCTAGTTGCGTCTCCTCGAATTTTCTCATTGAGAACGATTTGCGTTCCAAATTTAATAAGTTCTTCCTTTCCATTACATAGATCAATGCATTGGTCGACCGACCTTATAAATGCCATTAATATGGCTCAGAGGCTGAATTACTCTAAATTGTCCCAAGATATCTCGTGGTTCAAGTCCTAGTTTGTCCGCTATACTGACTTCTTCCTTTGGTAGGTTATGTTGTTGTAGCTGCTGTTGGAGGTCATATTGCCATATATATTGCCTTTTGCTTTTCAATTATTTCTTCCATTTTAATTAATTGCTTCCATTTTATTAAATATATTATTTTAATTTTTTTTTGGTTATATTTATATTTTTATTTCATTCGATTCTTATTATCTTTAGATATTAAGTTCTACGACTGCGCCAATTACGAATAGATATAATTCTTGTGAATTATATGCACAAAATAAAAACGAGTTAGGTTTACACTAAATATCGAAAAATTTTTTTTTTTTACGTTGTGTTCTCTTAAATTTGTATCTTAAGACTAAGTTGCTCACAAAAATATACCTGTATTTATACCTTAAAATTATCTGTATTCTATTTTATGATTCCTTAAAATTATCTTTATTCTATTTTATCAGTACATTGTTTATTTAGGCTATTAAATATTATCGGACAAACGTTTTTATGATGTGTAGTTTCAATACATATCTGTGTTCACTTAGAATAATGTGAGAATTTTAGAGATTGTCTGACTAACGATTTTATGCTTATTAGTTTTGGTGTTTGCTTAGGATAGAACTGAAGAGATTATCGGACTAACATTTTTATGATGTGTAATTTGAATGCATATCAGTGTTCTCTTAAAATAGTGTGAGAATTTAAGAGATAAACAGATATTTACTTACAATTCTATTTCTCTACAATTCTATCTAAATCCTCTTGGGTACGTAACTCGCGCGAATTCGCTTTATATTTGATTTTTATTCTCTAACGATTCATCAGTGGCTCAGTTTGTGGCAGGCGAACTATCGTACGCGAAGATTCGCGCGGGATATCCCGCTCGAATGCCAAAACGAAGGTTAATCGAGTTTCATTTTCATTATTTTTAAATATAAATAATGTTTATTTATGCTAAATTCAATTTACTATTTTTTCTTTGATATACATTATTTTTTTAGGATCTTTCAGACTTAGAATCATTTAATTTAAATTCAATTTCTTTTGTTTTTGCATTTTCATACACTTAATTAGCAGCATCTTTTGCAATTGTACCGCCGCTCCCTTCACCAGCTTCACCACAAAATGTTTTATTTGCAATAATATGCTTGCTTCGCATAGATAATGCCAGTGCTTCCTCTTGTTTGGCATTTTTTTAATTTTAATACTAAAACAATTATCACATACACAACCACACTCTTACCGTATCAATTCCAAGCGTTTAACGGCGTCAAACGTCAAATACTCTTTTTTATTCTCTGCCTCTTACAATTCCACGAGAGAGATTGAGCGACATTCGCGCGTTTCGCTTGAATCGAACAAAAATCTAATAACCGACATTCGATTTACATTCGCTTGTGTGTCAAATGGGTTCTTAAGTACACATTTTTTTCTTTTCTGTCAACCAGCACATATGTTCTGTCTCATTCACTCTCAACTCTCTTACTTGTTTTTGCACACAGCACTCTTCGCTCCACACAGTTACGAAAGCGATGTTCAGATTTTTGCGTTTTTCTTTGTTTGCCTTTCGGCGTCACTTTGATGGTTTTCATTTAAACTTTTTATATCTTTTGCATTAAGCATCCGGGTCCTAATCTATTAATATAGTATATCAATAGTTTATTAATACATATATAGCAGTGGAATAAAATATTGTGTAAAACAAGATTACAAAGAAATTTAAACAAGTAGATGTGGCATAAATGAAAGTTCGCTGCTTACATACGTAACCGGTAATAGTCAACACACTTACTCAACATACCATCGTGGTGTATTCTTATGCAGAATCTCTTTCAAAATCCACTCAAAGTTATTTTCGATCTCTAATGTAGCATATATGTAACGGGTGCGCCATATCGAGCTTCGGTAAATTGAATAACTTTGGAAAAAAACAAAAATTCATGGAAAATGTTTTATGTTTATTTAGATTGATCCTTTACAATTCATTTGAGTTAGTTTTTGAATACAATATCGACCAAATGGCCACCTTTGTTCTTGATGGGAAAAAGTGTCCTTTTTCGAGCATTTTCCATGACTTTCTCGAGCATATCGGCCGATATATTGGCCATTTCGGTGCAAATACTCTCCTTGAGCTCTGGGATGGTCTTGGGCTTGCTCATGTACATTTTGCTCTTCAGATAACCCCACAAATCAGGTGAACGCGGCCGCCTCTTTTTGACACAACGCGTCCAGGGAATTTTCGCTGCAAAAACTCCATTGTATCGATTGCTGAGTGACATGTGGCCCCGTCCTGTTGAAACCAGAAGTTTTCTAGACCCTTTCGACGCATCTTCGGGCACACAATGTGCGCCAGCATCCACCGATATAGCTTGCCGTCGACTGTTTCGCCTTTTTTGAAGAAGCAAGGGCCGATGATGGTTGTTAAGTTATTCATGGCTCAAATTGTACTGAATTGACGTTTCCAAAACGTACCTACACAAGGCAATCGCTTCACGAACGTCAAAGCTATTCAGTGTTTCTATACCGAAGCTCGATAGACTTTTAAGCCGGTAGCTAACACTGCTAGTCAGTAGGTACCACTGCAGCATACCACAAAAGGATATTCTAAGTTTGTTTAAATGTATGTAACAGGCAGTAGGAGGCGTGGCTGTTCGAAGAGGAGCTACTTTTGTTTTTGATTGAATTAATTGTATTATTACATTGCCTGCATGGGAAATATATCTGCTGTATACTGCCGCGGCATATTCAGTTTGTGTGGCATCACATAATCCATGTATGTCAATCTTAGATGTAGAAGTAGCACCAAACCATCTTGGAATCTTTACCTCTTCTTTAAGTTTTAAATGATTTCTGTACTAAATCCACTGTTCTTCAGAAAATTTGTCATGCCAGTCCAATACTGGAAGCCATAGCTGCTGGAATGCAATTTTCGCCTTCATCGTGGTTGGAGCCAACTAACCCATTGGATCATAAAACTACGCTGCATCAGTAAGTAAACTGCATTTAGTCACCACATCACACGTCTCAAAATTGCATTTGAAAGAAAATGTTTCGCTGCTGGTATTCCAGGAAATTTCCAATGCTTTGACGCTGTTCGGTTCAGCGATTTTGCATTCATTTTGGACCTCAATCAATTCCTCAGAATTAGAAGCCCATTTCCTTAAATTAAAACCGCCTGCACGAAGTAGCTTACACAGGTCAGTTTGAAGTTGTAACGCGTTTGTGTTGGTATCTGCACCAGATATGATACCGTCAACATATGTGTCCTTTAATAAAATGTTCGATGCATGAGGATAATTATGCTCCTTCTCGTCTTCGGCCAGTTGCTGCAGTACACGAATATGTCACTGTACGAAGCTGATATATGAAAATATTATTTTCTTTACTGTCTCTCCATAATATTTGTTGATATTTCTGATCACGGCTCTATTAAAATTTGACGGAACATTTTTTCGATATCCGATCGGAAACCCTAAACGAAAACGTCGACAACGAGTGAGGATTGCAGGTTAATTGTTTTGAAGCGCCGGGCCGGATGATAACTCTTCATTCAATGAGCCTTAACTTGAGTTTTTACAACTTTCATCAAAAACTACTCGAAGTTTAGTGGTAGAGCTGCTCTCTCGTAAGACTCCATGATGAGGAATAAAATATACATTTGTTATTAAATTGTTTGGGTAATCTCCAATTTTTTCCATATGTCCAAGAACTTCATACAGAACTACATTCAAAGTAGGCTCACGACACAATCTTTGTTCCAATATTTTTAGTCGTCTAAGTGCACAGTAATTGGTTTGCCCAAAGCATGGTGGATTTTGTCCGTTTAGCACAGATTTAAAAGGCAGCGATACAGAATATGTTCCATTCGCGTTTCGTATATATGTCTTCTAGAAATGATTTTCACAGGCAACATCTTCGCTTGTTCTTTCTCTTATATTCAACAACTCCTCCTGTTCCCAAAATGCACGCAATTGTTCGTCAACTGAACAAACATTAGCAGATGAAGAAGGTACATGGATCAGATACATGCCATCCGAAGTGTGTTAGTTGCAGAAAAATATCATTTTTATATTTTAGTTTCAGCACCCAAAAGTAAATCAATTTTCTGTCCATCTAAAAATGTTGAATCTGCTAGAGTCAGTCCATTTAAGTTTGGTAAGAAGTGCTTAGCGACAGAAACTGGCTTATACGCAGTTAGAGATGGCAGAACTAATTTTGAATTAGAGTCACTGCCGGACTCTAATTGAAAATTAACATAACTAGTAGCTGCGCTACTGGCAAATGTAGCTTGTTTACGCAGTCTTAGTATCTGTACCGCATCTTCTGTAATAAAGGTGGCCTGAGCAGGGCTTTCAAATAGATGACACCAAAGTCCGTTTTAAAAAGGGACTTGAATCGTCGCTAATAATATCTATGGGCAAACAAAACTGAAACTGGAGACGTAGTTTCGGTTACCGGTTGTACGTTACGCTGAAACTGTCTTCCATAAGCAACTGCAGACGTAGCCGAACGTGAGGGGGCGCGTATGGTAGCCAATTGCTGCTTATGAATGCATTCTAGGGTACGAAATGTAGTTTCAAGAAAGGTATACAGCTGCTCCAGTCTTGGAAGTTCGGTTGATCCTTGAAGAGATTGCTCCCATTCCTTTCTGGTTTGTATGTCTAGTTTCATGGTAGTAATGTAGATAATAATTGGATCACAGTCCTTAGTTTCAACTTTAAGCGTTTAAATTTGACTTAAACAATTGCGCGCTGTATCCAAAATTGATTTGAAGCAGTTAAAAGTTCCACGCGATATATGTATAGCGAATAGTTTGTTAAACACGTTTTCGACTATTTTGCGTTCGTTGTGGTATCGAGGATTCAATGCTTCCCAAGCTGATACATAGCTACCAGCATTGATTATATCCAAAGGTGTCCCAGAACAGCGGGTCCTTTAAATAAAAATACTTTTGAATATTGAATAAAAATTTATTGCTGTGAACTAGTGACTCAAACATGTCTTTATATCCAGTTCATTCCAAGATACATACAGACAAAGCAAAGAAAACCAATCAATTAAATGCATTTACAGTGAGATATAAAACTAAGTGGACAATATTAAGTTATATAATTAGCTTCGGAAGTTAAAAACACCCGAACATGCCGGATCAGCATTAAAATTTAACTAATTTCGTCCGTTGTTCAAGCTTTAATAGCTTCAATATGCAAATCAATGGCAAATAGCTGGAATGAAGTAAACATTTTTCATACTATTTAAGCTTTAAGAATTTCCACAACAAATAATTAACTTAAGTCAATTGCAGCATTTATTTAAAATGTTATTCAGCTTATGAAATGAATAGCAAGAAATTATGGCATTTGTAAATATTAAAAAACCAACGCACACACGCACAAGCATTCAAAGCCAGTTCAAAGACTTGTGCTGCATATACACATATATCTATATAGATCTATCTATATATATATATATATATATAATTGTATCTAAATGTAGCACACATAATGTTAATTTGTAATTTTAGCCACACATTATTGACATGCGAACGGCCTAAAATTCGAACGAGTTTTGCATTTCATATGCAGACAATGATTTTACGATTTCCACACAACACACACACACACACACACACACGCAAATCAGATGCACAGAACTGGAGAATTCGTAAAAAGGACAGGGCTTGCTGCGGCTTAGCACGGAAAAGGACTAGCAGCATTGGCAGGTTCGCAACGACTAATAACATATAATTTATGGGCATTAGAGTCGCTCATTTGTCATGCTGACAAGTGCCTTTGACTTCCGACATAATCAGGCGCCATACTACGAGTAATGGGGACGGTTAGGACATTGTTGAAAAAGGGTTGCCTCAAATATTTTTGTTTAGATATTGTAGCAACCAACCAACACATTCTGTGCATTCATTCAATCATCCATCTACGAGTTTATGCTCGCCACAGCCACAAAGTCACATTTAATATGCGAATAAAAAGTCATTTGGCTAAACGAGAAATTACCTGCCATGACTAAAATTATAAGCGTATAACAATAAAGCGCTATATAAGTAGTAGTCTTCAAATCATGTGACACAGCAGAATGATTATGACGATGACGATGATGATGATGATGGCAGTCCGCTGTCGGCAGGTGTAGCTGGAAAGTGCTTTGCTTTTTTATGTTTATTATTGTTCCAACTTTTTGACCGCTGAGTAGCTCATTTAATACACAAAGCCGAACTTTAATTGAAATTACAGCATTCGGTTGAATATAATTTTCCAGATGGCAAAACAACATGTTTTTCCAGTTAATAATATTGTATACAAGTACATACGTCGAACGTGTGTGTCTCATCATCTCAACAATTCTGGACTACAACCAATTAAAAGCGAAAATATGATACTCATGAACCTCATTTTTATCCTGGTCGACGACTACGACGACTACGACGACGTTGTCGTCAACGCTGTAGTAAATTATGGCATAAACACGTGTTTAAGTGTTTGTGTTGTTTTATTACCGAGTGGTGTCGACGCTGGTAGAGGCTGTGCAGGCCCTAGATACATGCATAATACACAAAACATATCCACAGACAACCAGACTAAAATGGGATCATTCATACGCACTGTTGAACGCAAACTGAAACGCAGTTCGAGTTGAGGTGAAGTGTTCTGCGTGCGTGAATTGTTGAAGCAAAAAGTTTGCTGAGCTCATTATACTTAGTATCTATGAAATAGATAGAAAGGGGCGAAAACAAACAACAACAACAACAAATATGTGCAAACTTTTCTATATATATATTTTTTTTTTTTTTTTTTTTTAATAAATTATTGTTGCTAGCTGCCTGGCCTGACTGACTGAGAGCCTACATTATGCGCGTATATATCATCTACTCGTACCACGAACACACGTTGCCTAAGTTCCTTGGCCTGTTTTGTGCAAGCGCTTGTGGGTGAAGTGGTCTCGAGCAACACTTTTGCCAAACGCACAGCACATACTTCATTTGCGCACAGACAGAACTTTGACAGACATTTGAATAATGGGTTAAATAAAAAGTTTTCCAAATATTTCCGCTTAACTTAACTAATTCTAGCTAATATTTTTTTTGGATTTTTTATGAAATGCTAAACTTTAATTAAGTTACTCATATCAAAGTGGAAAATTGCCTAATGAAAAGGTATTTTTCTTTTTTAGTGTGAAATTGCTTAATGCGGCTGAACTTGAAAAACCACGAAAATTTGGCAGCCATTATGCGAAATGCAGTGGAAAAGTGAGCACGAAAGGCAGGAAAAAATATTCGCCTTGCTTTAAAGTGCGAATCGTTTCCAAATGTAGCTAAACTAATTTTATGATTGACATTTCTGAGTTTCTGAACACAGTGCTGCCATATTTTTAATTTTTAAAAGAATTCGCTAAACAGAAAAGATTAAAACCAATTCGCAATGGGCTGACCTTTAATAGCTATGAACTTGTAAAAAGCTGTTCGATATGGCTTTGTAGTTGAGACATTCATTGCCAAAATGTAAACAAATTCAGCCAAAATGTATGGAAAAAATAGTCAAAAAGTTTTTATTTCTTTAATTTTCAGAAAGAGAAAAGAGAAAAATATTTGAAACGAGTAGAATCGGTTGCAATCGGCGCGGTAACGTAATTTCTTTAGATTTGGATTAAATTGCTTGTATCTGTGTTGGAATGAATGTACACCATGTGTCGGTCCTGCGAAAATGGTGGCGCGAATAGATGGCTCTTACAATGTCCTTCTCAATAGATGGCTAAATCATTGCCGGGAATACCTGGATGGCTACGAACTCAGAAAAGTTTAAGTTTACCCGCCGCGAGGATAAAAGCATTTCTAATTTGATTAACTGTTGGCTTAGAGTTTCTATAATTGCCAACAGCTTCTACTACCGATAGACTATCAGTACAGATTACAAGTTTGCCAGTTTTATTTTGAGCATAATTTATGGCCTTATGAATGGCTACTGCTGCTGCCGAGAATATAGAGCAATATTAAAGGAAGTAATTCTGATGTTAACATATGGCCTTGATGATCAACACATGCAAATGCAGTGATATGTTCGGTTTTTATTCCGTCGGGGAAGAGCCATTTCCAATTTTTTGAGAGTGGGTTAAGACGATTCTTCTCGAAAAAGTTGATGTGCGAAAAAGCCAAAGCGAAGTGAAAAGACACTTGTACATCCCTTTTGTTGGTTAACAGCTTTACGCATTACGCTTTGAAGTATGTAGTTGGTTTGTTGAATAAAAGAGTTTAGGCATAAGTTTGGCCGTAGATTCCATTATCTTCCCTTTAAACGTTAGGCATAAAGGTCTTCACTAAATTGAATACCTTTACATCCATCTCCCATGTTACAAGCTGTTGGAGGACAGTATGAACGCTCATGTGATCGAATGCTTTTTCAAAATCTTTTGCCATAAACGTGACATGATTTTTACTTGAAAGAGCATCAGACACGAAATGCTGCAAATATAGCAGGGAGTCTCCCATGCTTACCTATTTCCAAACGTGTGGATATCGTTCTTCATTAAATATGCGAGCCAAGAGCCTAACCGTTGCAGAATGTGGCATTGGCTTAAGCGTAGGGTATGACATGCGACCATGCCTTGGAGTTTTACTGTTGGCTTTTTTGCAAAGCAATTTCAAGTTCAAATTCTTTAAAACTATTTTCAAGTTGTCTGGCTAACAAGGCTATTGAAGTTGTACTCCAAGTAGAGAATTAATTTCTTTTGGCGCGTATAAACATTATTAAAGTTCCCCTCTGTGGAATGTTCAGACCAATGTTTAGCATAATTCATTTGCAATATCTGCAGGAAATGTTAACAAATTGTTTTGTGTCTTAAGGCATCTTAAAGGTGGGGCTGGGACTCCAACGAGTGATTTTATATCAAACCAATTTTTTTTAACTTTCACATTAAGCGGCTTTTACTGTAAGCTTAAAAAAAGGAATTAGCTTGCGTTTGTCAAAGATTTTGTTTTTTATCCCGTAGCACAAATCCTTTTTTTTTTTTTTGTATGTATGAGGCTTAGTCTGAGAAATGGCGAAATTGCTTTGGTTAGTTTAGCAACCTGAAGTTGGGCTACAGAGTTGGGGATGAACTCACAGTGCTGATCGCAAATAGATCTAAACAAATCTCAATTAGCTGATTTGGTTTTGTATTTCGGCGAATATGTAGTTTTGGAAAGGTTTAACTGCAAGCGAAGGCGAGTGGCAGCCATCGCTTAGGAGTACTAAATAAGGCATCCCAACAGCATAATTTATTTTTTTTTCTCTGCTGTTAGTGTAGCTGGAAACCTATTCAAAACCCCATGCATTAAAATCCCCTACTAGCTCATATTGTTTATTATAGAAAGCAGCTCGTTTTTAGGCCCTGTACCGAAGGTACCTGTATGTAACAGATAGAAATAATGGCCAAAGTTACCCCCATTATGGTCAGGAGTGATAGAAGAATCGGTATAGCCGTGTCCGTCTGTCCGTCCATATGAACGAAACGATTTCGGAAACGGTAATAGATAGAGACTTCCTTCTTCGACTGGAGATACGCCTCTATAGAGATAACGTCACTCTAAGCTAAAACCATCAAAATCGGAGGACGATTTTATAAGCAATTGAATTTGAACGAACTATGATGCTTCCGTCCTCCATCCTCTTTTCATACATAAAAATATGTTTCTTGATTGAGAAGTGTGAGGAGTAAATTACTTTTCGTCAGTACTATATTTCTCTTTTATTTCCTACCTTTTTATTTTGGACTGCTTAGTCATAAGCTAGAGAAACATTTAAGGTGTTTGTTTGACGACCTTTACTGGTACAGGGACTCTTACAGTCTATTACGCCCGACTGTAATTTTCTTACTTGTTTATAACAACAACACTTTGACTGCAGATATTGAACTGTTTTATATTACATGTTGGCAATTAAACAATTCACATCTTCATTAAATTCCAGTTCATACTTTGGATATCGATATCGTATGGATACAATGATGTACAAATATATTTTCTTTTAACTTTAAGTACTTTCGTAGGTTTACCCCTAAAAAATGCAGAATATTTATAAACAAATTCGTATTCGTGCGAAGATCGAAACACAGCTATCAACAGAAATGAATAAAATCGAACTGACTACACAGAACGAGCAATTTACTTGTTCATTGCATATTATTGAACAAATAGAAGGCTCGTTCTGTTTGAGCAATTATCATCCGAAAGTGTTAATGAAAAATAGAAGAAAAAAAATTAACCGAATATTTTTGAGGTTGTTCTTGTTCTGTTCGTTCAATTTTATATCTTTTTTTTCTTTCTTTCTTTTACCAATTAAACATAGCTCGAACTCATGCTTGTTAGCATGCTCTTTCGTTCAGTTTATTTATTTATAACCCAACACTTATAGGCATTCGTATGTGCTTTAAAATTCAAAGCTTTTTCGTGACAGTACGCAAGTATTAAGTCCATGTAATAATCAGTTCGAATCGAATAAATGCAATATGAAGTCCATAAAGCTATTTCAGAAATTTACTCTTTTCACTTTTGTTATTCGTTTTAATTGTTTTCATTTGTATACTTCGGAAAAATTATAATCGCGCGAAATATGAGTGCAACACGCACATATTTTAATACACTACACACAGACAATTTATGAGGCAACTTATATATTGTTATTAAGTTTGCAGTGCAGTGCAGTAAAGAAAAGGAACAAAATGTAGTTAATAGAGCATAAGAACAAAATATTATTTTGAAGTAGTGCCTTCGACTTAATGCATGTTCTTATGCGTTCATTGCTCGATTTAATGCTGTGCTGCTCATCAAACACTTATGACGTATGGTATTAAGATTTCAGTCTTTATTTTCGCTTATTTCGTCTTATATGATAGAGAATAAAAGGAACGAACATTTAACATTTATTCAATTCATGCAGTGCACAGATTGAAGCGTATAATAACTTCGTTGAAGCTTTTTTTCCATACGCTATTGAAGTATGCGTTCTTGCTGTCTCCTGACAGTGTAAGTGGCTGGCTGTGCGTTGCGCGAGCGAGTGAGCGAGCGAGCGATTAATGTGCTTGTGGTCAAGTATTTTAAGTAGAAAACTGTGAAAAACGTTGGGAAAACAAATTAAACAATGGCATGACGATGGCAATAAATGGTGATGACACACAAACAAATGTTAACATTCGCACAACAAAAACGCAGATACAGCGAAGGACATTTGTTTGCTGTGCATGTGTATTCTGTTTTACTTTACTTTACTCTTCTTTTTTTTTTACACCATTATCCTTCCATGCTTGCTCTATTATTTTGCCATTTTCGCTCTCTTGGTTACAATGAATAATGGCGCTGCATTAATTTTAAATATTTACACTGTAATATAATATAGTGTAGGAGGGTAGAGCTATAAGTTCTGACAGAACAATAAGTAAATGTGTAACTTCTGAGTTGAGAAAATTCAGAAATATACGCCGGACCTCTTTTATATACTCCCGATTCCATAATATGTTGACTTGACTTCTTGGCCTCCTTAAAAATTCCAGACTATAGATCTGATGAGGCTCAACAGCGCACTATGACGTCGATACATGCGCAACGTATAATTGCCTAAAGCAGGCAGACTAAAGACAACATGTCTGACATGTCTGCTGACGAACTTACCAAACTTCTGAATGACACAAAGATGCAAGACTACACATGCACACAGAAAGATTACCAAAAACCGTGAGAATAAGATGTATTAAGACTCTGATGCTGAGATCTGCTGCTGGTCGGATTCAGGCTTTCAAGGCTCGTTAGCTCAGATGACGTTGCAGTTCATTCTCAGACATGCAGCCTATCTCACCTATCACGCCTAATGATTTGTATCTGGTCATTAGCAGAATGAAGTCCAATTAAGCCTCTTGCTACGATTGAGCAGAAACCTGCTTGCTGATGCTAATTAAAACCATGGCTCGTAGCTACTACTTTTCCCTTTGCAGTACCTTAATACTGTGATCCCGACCGATCTGAACTGTCATGTCGACCAATAAGCTTGTTGTCGACATTCACCAAATTATAAAAATTATTGGACGAATGCCGGCAGTAAGTGACGTCCAGAATGCCTTAACTGAACAACAGTTTGCCTTTCGGCAACGCAATGGTGCACCTGAATAGGTTCATCAAGTCGAGGCATTTGAAAATAACCAGTACAGCTCTGCCTTGCTTCTGGGTGCCAATGCATTGTCAAAACCGCTGCCACTCGTCGCCAAAAACTGACTGGAATCGATTCTTACGGCTGGTATGGTTATAGTGCTGCCGCTCTGGACTTCTCTGATATTTCCCTATGCGGTACTGCATCTAAGATCAATGTCTATCTTATTCGGAATATGCAGAGCTACGTCAGATTATTTCGTGTGGCCTGTAACTCTTCTCGGTCCGTTAGCAAATTAATCGCCAGGCAAGCCGGTGTATACGTTCCAATCGCTACGGTCTTCTGTGTGGTTGGACCGAAAAATGTCGGTCCTTCCCCCCCATTTCAAGCCATTACTCGGAGTAGAAGGCCTACTGCGATAGTTAAGCTGTTGGTTCATGGTAGAACCTTCCTTGAGCGTGTTTTTTTAATCGTCTTCCCCCACCAGTCTGTATAGCTCACATTCTCTTAGGCCGTCGCCATTTTCTCTCCTCATGAAAGCTTCAAATTCCTTAAACAAACAATTAACGATTCCTGACTGCTGATTTTTCTGATGGTTTAAAAATCTTCAGCATTCTATTGTTCATTCTGTAATTTGTTCCATTAACAAATTTTCGACTTCCCTGAAAATATCTGCCACAAGAGTATGGAAATGTTGGTTCGCTAAATGACTCACACTATGCCATGTTTGCGCACAAATTTAAATTTTTCTTTAATACTCTTTTGAAATAGAATTTCACATCATGAACCATTTATAGCTCTAACTCCTCTAAAATAAATAATATTTCCACAATATGTGTAGCAAGTTACGCCTTCATTCGTGTTTGGTTGCACAAAGTGAAAAATTGTGTTTTGATGCATTTAATCTGTCAATTTTTTTCGCTGACAAATCACTTAGTGCAATAAATAATCCAGTGGAGAGCTGTCAGTCTTAGATATTTAATTAATTTTAAGTTAGCATGCCTTCACAATAAATGAATGTTTCATGCTTTAATGGTCGAATGTGGTCGTATATTGATTTAAAATTGATGTTTTTTTTTTTTTTTTAATTATTATTATTAGGTTGAAGACACTGCGACTTTTGCAGGTCTATTGAGCCCAAACCGCAGTATTCACCTTCAACATTTCATCCAGACAATTTCCCCAAAATATGCTCTAAAGTTTCGTGTTCTTCTAAAATAAAATCGAATGTGGAAATCATTGTTGAAAATTTTACGAAACACTTGTAAAGACAGTGAAGACTCCAATAAATGTTCAATATAACATTTATATAAAGTCGAAACATTTCCGAATTCCTTGGGCAAATATAATTTATGGTCCGCTCCAAATTCAGAACAAGGCTCCTCCTCATTTCTTGTGAAATATTTAATGTTTTCAAAATAAATTGTTGGCAAACTTTGAAAATAATTCCGCCAAAATGTATGAAAAATACTCATAAGCTTAGTGGCGTCTACTGTTCTGCACTCTCCGTCATTTCACGTCCTTTTTCACAATACATGAGGCCAACCAAGACTTTTGTTTACTTTTACTCATTCCACAAAACTATTCATTGAGGGCTTGTCGACCATCTTTACTAAACTTAGAGAAGCAGTTATTACCGCATTTTTTTATTACAACTGGGATTTCATTGGTAATACCTTTTGTTGCCTTCCTTTTGACTTTTGTAGCCCCTCCTACCAATGCAAATCTTCTCTTCAATTGACTCGCTTTCGCTGTTCATATTTATATCGATATCGCACTATCGATATTTCGATACTTTTAACTGTTTTCAAAAAATTTATATCGTTTTTTTTTAATATAAAAACCAAAAAACTACATTCGATGAAAATTAAGAAAATTGTTCCCAGAGCTCAACGGGACAAGTTTTATTTAACTTTAAAGTTTGTATATTTCGATAACATTTCATAATATGCATTAAGCGATATCGAGACCATCATCTGTCACTTATGTGGTTGAGGACAATTTTTAATTGAACAGAATACATGCACAAATAATTGGTAGATATTTCATGCATCTGATATAATGTATGTAGGGTTGAGGTGTTGCCATCATAGCTCATAAAGTGATATGAACTTATATAATAGCTACACAGACAAGCCTCATATCTGAAATGAAAACTAAGGGTCTAGCACTCGAAAACATGTAATCTGAATCAGCACAACAAAATAAATTGCTAGAAACTTTAAATTTTGTGTATTTCGGTATCATGACACATGAATGCCGCCATTCGTTCAAAATAAAATACAGGGCCTAAAAGTTACAAATTTTTGCATAAATAACAGAAAGTGTTCTAAACAATATGCGTTCGTGCTATGATGTATCATACAGCATAGCTATTTGTGATCTGTTGTTTTTTTGTTGTTGTTGTTGTAATAGGAGCACAAAGTGCTGCGTTACTTCTTAGCTGAACAACGTGCTGGCGGCTTCTTTGAGCAGGGTTTCGGCTTGTTATGCTTCATCTCGGCA
>JAWNNP010001739.1:0-30048 GCA_035044805.1 Leucophenga maculata | reverse complement strand
TAATACATATTAACAAATTTATATTTATGACTTAATACTTATGTATATTTCCATTATAACTATTATAATTATCTAATTTTTAAAACTCTTGAAATATGAATTTAAAAAAAGTAAACTGTCTACAGATTTTGGGGCAAGACGATTTCTTTTATCGGTAATTATGTTTCCAGCCAAAAAAATGCGAGTTCTGCAGCTGTACTACTAGCCGGAATTGAGTGAACTTTTAGAGCCAATTTAGATAGAGTTGGATAGGTTTTTTCATTAGTTTTCCACCATTTTAATATATTAAAATCGTCAGTTATTTCCACAATTTCCTTACAGTAGCTTTCCATTTCATCTGTAGGTGTTTTTAACGTATTTAATGTTGAGTTTTTAAAAAGTTCGGGGGAAAAAAAAGTAAACATCTTTTCGCTTATTTACTGCGGTATTTGTTGAATCAAGTGAGTCAACTAAAGCACTGCTTTCAAATAAAAATTGAGACACGGTTTTCCATGGACTTGCTGGAACAGGAGATGAAGTTGATGGACTTATTTCGAAGATGTTAATTTGTGAAATACAAAATTGTTTAATCTCGCTTTGATCATTTGATTGCATGTTTAAAGCAGGTGGAAATAAAAAAATGCTGCTTTATGCCACAGACCGATATTTGGAACCCAAATTTGATTAACATTATCTATGATTTTTTCTTTTAAGGCCAATATAGCAGGTACGAGCCCTAACCACTATTAATTCGTACAGCATGCAATTTCGCTGCAATTCATATTTCAAATAAATTTTTTGTCTCCAAATGGTTTGAATCAACTTACTGTTAATTGTCAATGATTAGGTAGATTAAATGTGAAAATAAAAAACATTACAACAACAAAAATAGCTAACTCTGAAAAAGGAAAAAATTAGCGAAGGGGAATTGCATAGTTTCCACAAGTTCGGCTACCTCCACAAAACAATCAAAAGCATGTTCCAAGACGTTGGCAAGCAATGACTGCTGCAGTTTAATCTAACTTTGTCTTCCAAGGCTTTTACAATATTGGTGCCTCTGTCAGTAACAAACTTTATTTTATCCAAATTATTTATGCCGAACTCGCAAAACAATGTGTTTAGTATGCTCAAAATGTTTGTAGCGGTTGAACATTGGAAATCTATTGATTTGAGGACTAAAAATAAATCATGTAGCTGTAAATCTTTTTCGAAATGTAAAGTCACTCCTAAAAAGTTCGTATGCACATAATTATCAGTTCACAAATCTATTGTAGCAGTTGCTCCACCACTATGCACAATGTCGGCTATTTCATCTTTTATTTTATTTTTTTTATCATCCGCTATCTTTTGCGTTGTTCGCGACACCGTTGTTGCATCAGGCAGCATGTCTTCAATGTCGACATCTTCTCCATATTTGGCTCCAATTTTGATTTAATATCGTGCAAGGGTTCTGAACCCAACTCCATTAATTGCTGAAAAGTGTTGGCAATCCTCAGTAACCCCTGCTACGCAAGCGTCAATAGCGGCTTTTTTTTCCTCTGGCGTCACAGTTTTTAACAATTTCGTATCCTTAAGCAGTTTGCAGCACTTATGTCGGGTTAAATTGGAAGACTGTTTCGACGAATATTTTAAAATATTGTTGCACGACCGACAGTAAATAATTCAATCTAAAATAGTACCATCCTCCTTTATAATTTCGATAAAATATTCCACACATAGCTCCTTCCCTTATGTGGGGCCGCCAATGTGTAGGTATTCGTGCGTATTTTTTCAATAATATTGTCCTGCTCCATACTGATGAGACGACAAAATCAAACTAATTGTACAATACGGCTTGAATAGTGAGCGAACGATGAAATAATGACGCGTTTCGGCTTTGGTTTAATAAATGAATGACGCGTCGATTGCTCGACGCCTTTATTTACAGAAAAATATTATATCTACTCTTAATCTATTCTTAAATCCTATTCCTTAGAATTTTCCATATTTTTATTAGTTGTTATCTATTCGCCTAGACGAGTGATGAAACATGATGAGATTATTTCTACATCTGTTTGTCATCCGTCGAGGCCGATAACGGAAAATTCTGTTAAGAATAAACACTTTTTGTTTTACATTCCTAATGCGAAATGGTAATGCAAAGTGCATACATATACTATGAGTGCAATCCACACTGTATGTATTATGTACATACTCCTAGTCGCAAGCAAACTCACAAAAACAAATTCATGCGGTTTGGCTCCAGCTAGACGCTGAAGTCAAATTCGTTGTGCATTTACGCGAGTTGAGTGATCAGTTTGGTTGAGTGATTCGTCGTGAGCAAAACATTTCGAACCGAAGGCTCTGCATATACACGATTGATGTGCTCGTCAGCATGAGCTGGTTTTTACTCAACGCTGTGTTTCGTTCAGTGAGTTGAATTGAGTAAAAATTTTGCATGAGTAAATCAAGAAAAAAGTGAATTTTGCAGCCCTCTGATGTCTACGTTCTTGCTGGCAATTTAAGTAAATAAGATAGCAACATATTTGAGTATTCATAAGACAAAAATTTATCTCCGATGGAACAGACTCTTGCATACTCTTCAACTTGTCCTAAGCTCGCCGACGCAGAATATTACTTCAACTTTTTATTAGATGACTAGCTGCACCCGGCACGCTTTGCTGTGCCTTGTTATAAATATGGTTTAAATAATGTTACATTTATATACTTATGTATGCCACCTAAAAAATAAATTATTAAAACTCGAAGAGACTTTTTTGTGCAAAAGGATTTTTTTAAGGGAAAAGAGTAAAAGCGATCATAAGCCGAAAAAGGAAAATATTGAAAGGAAAAAGTGCGCAAGATTGTTTAAAGCGCGCCCCGTGATTTATTTGGGAAAAAGACGCTATGGATTTTTTTTTTTTTTTTTGCACACGTGACACGAGCGATACACTGCATCGCGACTGAGATACAATCAAGCTGGCGCTACAAAAAGAGACGACAAGAAGAAGCAAGGCACCAGAAAATCCTAAAGGGTACCAAGCCTAGCAAATTTTGATTCTCACATTGTGCCGGCTACACGGTGATTCTCGGGCGTGCAACCACGGCATAGTGCTGCTTGCCGATCTACACCAGATGCTGATGATTTGTTAATACTAAAACTGTAGCGATGAAGTTTTCATAAGGCACAATTACTAATTTTGTTTATAACACCCATAAGGCGTTATTGCTAATATTTGTCTAATTACAATTTAACAAACTTTTTTTTTCTTGCCACATTTGCTGAATTTAAATTTAAGTTTATTTAATTTAAGTTATATACCGGTATGGCGTAGTATCAAATAGGAACGGCTTTAATTTCGCCGTACATAGTTAATTCGAATATAAAAACTTAGATTGGGTTATCGATTGGGTTACAATATATTGACAAAATAAGATTCACAATCGTGAGAATCAAATTCCTAACTAATTCATGTACTTATATAATCGTAAATGTCAAAGATTTCGTTTTATCCGATTTATAGTTGTGTAGATTATAATGTTAGGATAAATCTACCTTCATTAAAGTAAGCGTAATGTGAGATCAGTGTAGAGTTTTGTTTGGAATGGTGGGACATCTGGGTCTGATGGATATATACAAGGTAAGGTAGCATGGGTTAAATATATTCAAAAGGGCCGCTCTTAGATATCGCGATGCGACAAAGGTAACAAATTTTCGAGCTCTTCTTTTGTAGAAAAATAGAAGAAGTCCGTTCAAGATTTTCAGTTGCCAAATTAAAAAGAGCTTCTGCTGTCAAAATTTGCTGGGAAGGTGGAAGTTGTAAGCTCGCTTGATCTGCTATGTTTTTAAATTTCCACAAATATTGTCTCAAGGCCGTTTCCCATGTGTTTCATGGAAGTTCCATTCAGCATCCACTCTAAAGTATTTTTTATTATTCAACCCAAATTAACAAAACACAATTAGCATCATGAGTAAAATATATTATTTTATTTATCAATAAATTTTGCTCCTTTGAATGTATCATACGGATTTCTTGGAATACATGCACAGCTACAGTATTATGTGTGTGATCATTAGAAAGGACAACCATACTATTATGTTCTATTTTCTGATTTTAAACATAAAACTTTGCAGCTAAATGAATGGAAACTTGATTGTTGTTCCAATGGAATGACTAAGCAACGTTTTCAGCTACGGACTCGTAGTTGTCTGCAAAATCACATAATTTAATTATTTTAATGTCTCCTTTAAATGTTTTTTATCTTGATTGTTGTCTAGCAATATAATCGTGATTTCTTTAAACTGTCAATTTCTCACACAATGTTTCAACAAATTCATTACTATCCTGAACTTGAGATATCAATGTTGAACGGTCTGTGCTTTCCCAAATTCGAAATTTAATTTCATTAATTCCGTTCGACTCGAAAAATCTCATTTAAATTATGTTTTATATTATTATTAATTTTGCATTCATTACATTCTCCAGAGTGACAATGAGGGGTCGCATTTTCGGAGACCATGATTTTAAAACAATCTTTTTAAGATGTGAGTTTTAAAGCACTTGATTCAGTCTAGGTGTAGATGTTCCGTCAATCATTAAATGCACATTTTCATGGTAAGTACATACACATACCGAATGTATTCCACTTGAGCCCACAAGAACACAGAAATTCGAACGCAATTGATCAAAAGTAGAAAATCCTGTTGGACAATCCGGATCTTCTAATTTAAAAAGCTCTGAAAGATTACGACTATTTGTGTCATTTTCATAAAAGCTAATACATACCAAATTTTTGGTTTTTCACGTAACGAATATCCATTAATTTTGTCGCTTTTTCCTTCACTTGCTTGTTTGACGAGTTGTTCTGAACATCCAAATATCTTTCCTACTTTTCTTTAGCTCCATGAATCAGGTACAAATGTTACTAATTCATACTTCTCAGATCTACTAGTCTGCTGATGAATATATTTATTTTTCAGATTTTAAATAATTTCCAATAAATCAGCAGAAGCATTACTGTCATCAGCAGATTTATTATCATCAGGAAAAGAGTAATCTACTATCTGGGTATTAATAATTTAGACGTCCTTATGGACCCCAAATTAATCTATAACCATCATATTGTGTATACATTAATAAAGCTAAAGGCGTTCTTGGCTTTATAAAGTGGTAGTCTAAAGAATTTAATGACCATTAGACTAAACTTCTATACACATCACTTGTTCGTCCTATCGTAGAATTTGCATCATGTGTTTGGAACCCACATTATGTAATTCACCAAGATCGTATGGAGTCTTTTTAAAAACAGTTTCTGTTATTCGCTCTCAGAAACCTCAATTGGCCTTCTGGTATACATCTCCCTCCATATGTGAATCGATTGAAACTTATTGATATTCCGACTCTATCTGATCGTCGGTCAATGCTCTCAGTCATTTCCCTTCACAAGATTCTTTGTGGGGAAGTTGATTCTCTTTATTTACTTCAATCTTTATCTTTAAATGTTCCCTCTCGCTTCAAGCGAAACTATGTGCCTTTATGGTTGTCATTTTGCACAACAAACTATACTTGCCACGATTTTATTCGGTCTCTCTGCTATAGCTATAACAAATTTTTTCATCTATTCTCCTACAATTCTTTAAACTGTATAAAAAAATCTCTCCGTAACTGTAAATTTCAATAAATCTTAATTTATATTTCCATTTAAATCTTTTAATTTGTAATTGCGGCTGCTTGGACCACTCCATGTCTCTGAGCCGGGACACAGTCGGTCAAATCCTCCAACGGTTGAGTGGTCGTATCTGTCCTCCTTTTTTAGCGATCTACACTACAAAACACTAAAACATCATTTTGGCTCGGCTTGCTCTTCGCTCAACCAACGAGCGTTTTTTTTTTGGTCTTTTTTTTTTTTCATATGGTCACTCGAGACCCTTTGCTTCGTAGAAAATAGCCAAACGGTATTTCAACCGGAAAATACCCTGAAACTCTTCAGATACAAAAGTGGATTTAACAGATATTTAACAGATTGCAAATTCATCGACAGCGTTGCCAACTTTAATACGCATGGGCACTTATGGAATCACTGAACATCAATCAACTGCTGCTTATAACTGTTACATTTCAATTATCGAATATTTATTAACACAGGCCAAGAAATTTTTCACCCAGAGACCATACCTGACATACCAGAAAGATTTTGATGCGCTGAATCCGAATCCGTGCACGAAATTGCTCCTTCCTTCCTTCCTTCGGGTATGTCAGGTCTGGTCTCTGGGTATAGACTTTTGTCAAATTTTGTCGGCCTGTGTAATTAATATAGAAAATGTTCGAGGAGCGCTCTATGTACTGTCACTTGTACCTTCGGTACAGGGCCTAAAAACTAAACAAGGCGCTCTCTCTTTTTTACTCTCTACTGCTCTCAGCTACATACATTGTGAGAGTTGCGCTTCCTTCTATAATTGTACCATGAACGAGTCTGTTCGCTTTGAGCGGTCAGCGAGCAAGCTCTGATATTTATCAATTGTATACACTATATTTATTACTTAACTCTTAACACATGGCTGAATAAAAATCTACAACCATTATACACACATATTAATAATACTCGTAATAAAGACATTTTAATAAAGTACAAGTCAAGTGAATTGAAACTAATGCATTTAATCAAACCAAACAGTTAAGTCTGAATCCCAAAATTATTTGCGAAAAAACAGGCCAGTTAGTATTGAATTGAAGAAGTGGGACTGACTTATAATTTTTTTTAATGAGATGCTTTAAATTTTGTAAAGCATCTAAGGTGAAAGCAGTACAGTACAAAGAAACATTTTAAATATCGTCTTTAAGTATTTTTCTAAACTATTAGATATATTTATGTTACGAAATACAATTATTTTAACTTGGTTGTTGGTAGTTTGAATTTAAATTTTTTCATACTTAAAATTTTATTTGTTTATTTATAGAAAACAACCTTAAAGCACAGCTTAGGCCGCGCATAATATTGCCAATCTTTTAACATTTGTCCAATGGATCTTCTTCTCATCCCATTACCATGTATACCTAATTTCATCGTGCACATCAAGTGGTTCCAAAGATATGATAATTTTTTTTTACCGCTTATAGGGGGTGGGCCTTCGCTCCTCTTATTTTGACGAAACATAATAAGATTACACCCAATCGCATTAATAGGTATAACAACTTTCTTTAAATTTCAATTTCAAATCGATGCAAAGATATGTTACATTTTGTGTTACGCTTATATATGGTACGGGACGTTGCCCTATCCGATTTTGACCAAACTTAAAAAGATTGCTTCATAGTCATAGTCCCGATTTTGACGAAACTTAACAGGATTACATATTTCCGTTTAGATGTATATCAGATTTTATCTATCGTTTATATGGCGGTGAACCAAACTTATGAGGATTTCTTCTGCTGATGTGATACAACATATCTTTCAAATTTCATCTCTGTACCTTAAATCGATGCAAAGACATGGTACATTTTTTGTCGCTTATATGGTGAGCAACGGCTCCTACGATTTTGTCAAAATCTAAACCATGTTATTTTCCATAGTCCCAAACATGTCTATACCAAAATTCATACCGATTGGTTTAGTGGTTTAGGCGTAAAAGAATAACATCCATACCTCCTCACAATATTAACAGGATGTAAACTAAAATACTAAATTCTAGATTACATTATGGACGAATTACGGCCTTAAGCATAAGGGGATTCAGTTATATTTCTAAGTTATTTATTACAATATGAGTGTATATTAGTATTTACACATTTTTTAATTTTTAAATAAATATTTACGTTTAATTGCTTCCTAAAACTAGGTTAATTAATATTGGATTTGGTTGTATGGTTTATGGTAAATGTTGCAGAGACTCAGATAGGCATAGATGTTTTGGTAAACAGGTGCTCGTGCGTCAGTCTGATGTGCTCAAGTTTCGACCTGGAGTACAAGTACTATATTTTCGGTTTATTAGATTTTTGTTTATTAGAGGTATTCTCATTACATTTTTGGTTTGTTCTGCTTTATTCATTATCTTCGTCAAGTCGGTTTTTCTTGAGGTTTACAAGAGGAGGAGAGGCTGTTTTGTTGCAAATTTCGCAGCTACGTCGGCTTGTTGCTTTCCAAATGTATCCTATGTATCCTGGTATCCACATTTGTCGACTGTAAACCTTATTTTTCTGACTGTATCATTGAAGTTAATATTTTCATGGAAGTTAGAATAGCTGCTAAATATTTGGCTGTGTAGATATTACACTGAACGCAGTGATGTGGTCTGATTTTGAGACGTCAGGAAACATAATTGCTACGTACACAACTATTGGTTTTTTTGCTGTATTTTAGCAGTTGAATCATTATCGAATTCAAAAAAATATTTACTATTTGGTGTACTAACATCAATACCCAGCGTTAACATTGCACGCCTTGAATGGAGTTTGTCAACGATTGTATTGAATCAAAGAGTATAAAACTACATACAGTGTTGTGCATCAAAGCTAACAACAAAAAAATTTTGTAGCAGTTTCAGATTTAAGTACAAAGGAGAAAATTCTATTTTTAGATTATGTTGTCGTTTTTTATGCGTTCAAATTAAAACAAACAAATATATATTATTTAAATTTGTATATCTTAAGTTGTACCTGCAATTGTTGTTCTACGTTCATTTTGATTTTGACTGTCGAAGTGTGCAGTATGAGTAAAGAGGGATACGTCCGACAGCCAATTTTTTTTCTGTATTTGCCAACCGGACTCTTTCAAATTTCAAATTATAAAAACTTCTTGATCGAGATAAAGTTATGGGACAAATTTCTGCAGTACCTATATCTATTAGAAACAAACAAGTAAGAAAATTACAGTCGGGTGTAACCGACTGTAAGAGGCCCTGTACCAGTACAGGTCGCCTAACAAACACATTAAATATTTCCCGAGCTTAGGACCACTTCTCACTGCACGAATAAGTGCCTTATAAAACATTCAAAGGGGGTTCAAATTCAATTGCTTATAAAATCTTCAAGGACGTTATCTCTATACTGGCATTCTTGTGCTGAAGTTATTTTTTAGCCTTGGGGTTGATTTTATGAGGAAGCCCCCCTTCCCCATAAAATCACCACCAAGGGGTAAAATTTTAAAATAAATAAATAAATTAAAATAAATTAATTCCGGAACACTCCTAGTCGAATGCAAAAAGAACGAAGTCTCTATCTATTACCGTTTCCGAGATCCTTTCGTCCATACGGACGGCCAGACGGACATGTCTATATCGACTCCTCTATCACTCCTGACCATGATATTCTAACAATATCAAGTTGCTGTCACAAAGTGTGGTATATTAAGCAGTTTATCGCTTCACAGTTTAATAGTACTCTGTACTGCGAAACACGATGAAACGATAGTGGCATACTTTTGTTTAATGTACACAAAACTATGTTGATCAAACGGCAACGGAGGCGGAAGCAACAGGAAGCAAAAGTATCAAATGGGAAGCAGTAATTTATATTAGTGTAGCAGTAAATCATTGTAATATGATAGGCTAAGCCCACTGTACGATGAGCTGCTGAGAGTGTGTTCTCAGCAGCGATAGTATTAAAACAGAATGTGCAATAAAGAAGAGACAGTCTGTGCTGAGCTCGCGACAAAAAAATACGTACTTCAAATGCAAAGAAAATCTGTACAAAACGAAACTTAATACTAAAATGAGTAACGCAGCAACACCAAAACTATTCATGAGTACGCTGTTAAAGTAATTTTTCGGTAAGAACGTAAAATAAAAAAAAAAAATAAAAAAAAAAACCTCATTATGAAGATGAAGTTGAACAAGTGTGGCGTAGATCAACAAGATCTTGCAGCAATTGGAGTTGCCACTGGAAACTAGGAGCAAACGATTGAAAGTATGGTTTTGGCAATTGGCACCGACGAAACTGAGACAGAGTTTTATTAATTTTGATATGCCGCAACAGTTGCAGTCGGAGGTGGCTGAAATGAAAAACATGATATCACAACATTCCCTAGCCAAGCAAATGTTAGCATCAGAGGTTAAGTCGGTTGCAGGAAGCAATATGATACAGCTTGGTCAAGATCAACATGCGACGCAGCAACCAAGTATTGATGTAAATAACGTAATACAACCGTCAAGGGTCACGAACGAAGGTCCATCATTTAACGAATCATTGAAACCATAGGAAATCGTAGGAATCTTGCCAGATTTTGACCCGACTCATGGTCAAATTACGTCGAAGCAGTTTGTGTGTAGAGTTCTACAGATTCGCGCGATGTACTCAATAAGCGAGACGATGTTTTTGTTTAAAACACAGCTTAAAATGAAAGGGATAGCGAAAGATTGGATAGATGCACAATCAGTTTTAGCAGTTGGACTGAGTTCGTAGACAAATTTATGGCGGATTTTCCTTGCGCAGAAACGGCCGCTGACGTACATAGGAAGTTAATGCAACGGCGGGACAGAAACTGTACGAGACAGCCACGAGTATTTTTATGACATGCTGGCTATGGGAAGACGAGGTGGAGTTGATGACGAGTCGATTAATTATAATATAATTAATGGTATCAAGGACGTTTATGTGGCACAAATTTTATATGCGCAACGCATCACAAAATCAACTTTTTATAACCTTGTAAAACAGTGTGTTAAGTACAATTAACGTGTAGCAGATGAGACGAACGAACGCAGCGGAAGTTAATGGTAAGGCTCCTAAATGCTACAATTGTAATGAGACAGGACATATTGCTGCTAAGTGCACACAGCCGCAGAAGAAGCCAAGGTGCTCAAAGTGCGGTAAAATTGGACATGATGAAAGAAATTGGTAAAGGAACATATTCAGAGGTGGCAACAGTTAAGATGAAAACAAAGAGTTATCCTTCACCTTTGACGACTGAAATAATAATCGCAAATAAATCATATTGTGCTTTTATTGACACGGGCAGTGATAAAACACTGATTAAAGATTCGGTGGTACCTGTAAAGGTTCAGCGATACGAATCAATAAACCGCTTTAGTGGCTTTGGCGGCGCAGAGGTAGAATTGATGTGGGCCATCGTAGTGGAAGCGCTCATTGACAAGAAGCCGAGTAAATTAATTATGCAAGTGATACGGGATACGTATTTATCGTATATTTTATTGGGACGAGATGTGTGGTTGCAAGAGAATCAAAGCCTCCTAATTGATTTTGCGATTCTATGCATCAACCAATAGTGGGTTAGCGTTATATGGTCCCATTTTTACAACGTGAAATCGAATTATTAAAGCCTACAAGTCATGAACTAGAGGTGATTTATTTATTTATTCTATTTATTGATATAAGCAACTAAATGACAAAAGAGTCGCTTAAAACTAATTTTTTAAACAATATATAATACTTAAAGTTAAAGAAGAAAAGTTGGGACCACTCATACGGTGGAGGACCGACATTGTTGACCGACTGTGCCCCTACTCATAGCTTGGCAGTGGTTCGAGCGGCGCAATTACAAATTAAAGAAAATGAAAATTACAAAATAGTTGGATAGTGATTTGTTAGTACAGCGTTTTTAATAGAATTTAAAGACGAATGAAAATAGAAAAAAGAAGAGAATTTATTATAGTTAGAACAGAGAGCTCACAGAGAGTTATTGAGTTAAAGTCGTACAAAAAGGCATTTTTATTGGCACAAAATGGCGAGTTGGTCGAAAGGGGACATTGAATGAAATTGATTGAAGCAAGTAAGGGGAATCAAATTCACCAATAAGAATTTTGTGGAGAAAAACTACAAAGAGCTTAGATCTGCGGGATGAAAGGGTTGGAAGAAATTCAAGTTCAGATAATTAAGACTACGCCATGTATGTATTGAGTTCAATTCAGCCCGCATCAAACTGTGTTGGGAGACACCAGAATATGACAAACATAATTGGACATCATCTGCATACACGGTGTATGACCATTATTTATAGCAATGAGCAGATCATTAATAAAAATATTAAACAATATAGGTCCAAGGTGGCTCCCTTGGGGTACACCAGAAGATACGACAATAAGTTTAGATAAACAATTGTTGAATAAAACTTTTTGTGTCCTACCGGATAAGTATGACTCAATCCGGTAGGACACAAAATCAAATCGCTTCTGGCGGCAAAAGTTTGCGCACAACAATACGGCGTAAATTATTTTGAGAGTTTCTCTCCAGTGACGAGGTATTCATCAATTTGTTTGGTGATTGCACTTGCGGTTGAGAACCAGATGTATATGCATCAAATGGATGTCTCGTCAGCATATATCAACGGTAAAATAAATAATGAAGTTAACATGCGTCAGCCAGTGTTTTAACAGCAAATAGTATCCAGAAAAGGTGTTGAAATTGCATAAGACTCTATATGGTCTAAAGAAGAGCGGTAGAGAGTGGAACAAGAAGCTCAATGAAGTTCTACTGAAAATGGGTTTTAACTCGTGTGCAAGTGAAACTTGCATCTACACTAAAAATGATACAGGAGTATGAATATCATTAGGCCCTGTACCGAAGGTATATTGGTTTTGTGCAAATGTATGTAACAGGTAGAAATAATGGTCGGAGACCCCCCAAAGTTACCCCCATTATGGTCAGGAGTGATAGAGGAGTCGATATAGACATGTCCGTCTGTCCGTCCGTATGAACGAAAGGATCTCGGAAACGGTAATAAATAGAGACTTCGTGTTTTTTGCATTCGACTAGGACTGTTCCGGAATTTTACAAGTTTATTTTAAAATTTTGACCAACTGTAATTTCCTTACTGTAATTTCCTTACTTGTTTTAATACTTGATCTTATCATTGCCAGCTCACGTAAAGAAGACTTGCTTGAAATAAAGGCGTACAAATCAGAAGTTTTGGATGTGTTCTATGGCGGTAAGCTTAATTATTTCCTAGGGATGGAAATAGAGCGAGAAGGAGAAACTGGTGCAGTATCGATTGGACAGAAGCAGTTTATGAGGGGCAACAACGGTCAGGCTATTAACAATTGGGTTAATAATATGTGACGTAACGGACCTGTCTTCGACTACCACCAAGGGGTTACAGGTACCACTTGTTGACGGTTCAAAGATAAGTGGAGTCTGCACTATCAATTTGCATTGGCGCCATAACTGACATCGCTGGTTTACGAGAGGGATTGACAGTATTAACTTCTGCTTTCTCGTCGAACGGAGACAAAATACAGTTGCATTCGTAAGCACGTTCGGAGTTGCAGATTCATCGAAAGAAGATGACGTATTAGCAGGTACAATCGAAATTACAGGTTCAACCTGAGAAGGTACAATGATTTAGATTTTAGCCAGCAAGCAAGGTATTGATCCGTACAAGCCTTATTTTTGTGTTGGCAGCGCGGAGAAGAACAGGCCATTTTATTATAGTGTTCCTAAAAGTATGTGATACTAAAGAGAGTAACACTTATTACGCTCACAATAAACCCAACTGCCGAAAAAATAGGAAACAGCAACAACAAAACAACAAGAAAAGAAACTCCCGTAACAAACTCAACTTCCGAAAAAAAATAAATAGTTTGTTTGAATATCTAAAAAGTGTAAACAAACAAGGAGTGAAAACGGGATGATAGAAATTAAAATAAAGAAAAATTAACGGTTAAGATTAAGTTAAATATAAATACTTAATTATATGGCTTATAATAAAACAAATATTATTAGAACGCGAAATTATTATAACTTTGCAAATTTTTTATTTTGAAAATTGATGTTTTATATATATAGGACTTTTTTAAAACTTGTGAAAAATTCGCACAGCGAAATTACACACGACCGCACTGATGGAGTGTACAGTGAAAACTCGGTTGTCGAAACCTTGGAGCGATTCAGATTGTAATGCAGTAGTCACCACCAAAGCGACAACCCCATGGCTGCAGCGCATAGCGCGATGGTGGATGAAATTGCAAGAATACGATTTTGAATATATACACCGACCTGGCAGTAGAATGGCACATGTTGATGCGATGAGTCGTTGCCCTATATTACCACCGGATGAACCATCTATGATTGCGGATAAGATTTTGAACAATGACATGGCTAACATAGCTAGCGACTGCAATAGCATTTCTAGTTTGCCCGCATGAGAAGTTATGCGAAGTTCTATATCGATTCATGTCCCATGTTGTTACAATAAAGCTAAAGTGGGTCAACCCGAAGGACAGCATCATCCGTGGGAAGTTCTGCCCATACCTTTTCGAAAAATAAATATCGATCATTTGGGTCCCTTCATTCGTAGTAAGCGGGGCAACCTGAACGTAGTGGTGGTAGTTTTCTCTTTTACGCAATGTTCAATATTTGCCGCAACCCGTAATACATAGACTGGCCCAGTCATAAGCATTTTAAGTATTTTTGTACAACAGTTGCAGCTGACATCGGACCGTGGAACAGCATTCAAGGAATTTTCCCAGTTGGGCATAGGGCATGTGAAGGCAGCCGTTAGAACGCCTCGGTCAAACGGACAGTCTAAGAGGATAAACAAGTCACTGATTTATCACTCAAATTTGTGTCTAAAAATAATAAAGATTGGGACGATCAGTTAGTAACAATACAGTGGAGCATAAATTCTCAAAGAAATGCGACAAGAGAGAGAGAGAGAGAGAGAGAGAGCGAAGGAGAGTAGCAGCAGCTGAGAGAGTGAGGCAGTCGTTATCGGGTGTTCAAGGTGAAAAGAAGCAACGCATGTGCGAAAGACATATCCATTAAATATATTTTTCAATAATTTGTTTAAAACAAACATTAAGTAACATTAAAAGTCTATCTTGACAAGTGGGAAATAGTTATCCACGTTTATTCCCGACTACATAATACTATATTTTCTTTTTAGAGACCTTCAAAAATTTACGCATTTAATAGATTCCTTGAAATTAGAGGAGTACTGTCTAAAAGTCATTGGTAGGAATATGTAAGAGCAATGTTTGTACGAGTAATGTCTTTATTGTATCTCCGTCAGAATTTCATCCGCATTTCTTTCGGCTCAAATGCAAGCAAATTAGAAGTAAAACATTTTTTCGAAGTACGAAAATTCAAATCAATGACGCTGAGAATCCCAATCCTGCTCTTTAGTGCCTAATCATTAATCCTGAGGAAATCTATTTGGGAAGTGTACGATAAAAGAAAGACTATTGGAATGATTTATGTGTTAAAGTTGGCGATTAGTGTCGGACACGAATAACCGCGAGCTTTATAAGCTATTCAATGAGTTGAGGTGTCCAGAAAGATCTTTGCAAATTTGATTTTAACAACTCAGTCAACGCGCTGGTGAAATACAGCCAAAACCAATTATATTATGTGCCTTGAGAGTCATCTTTTTGAAGCTACAAAAAATTCAGACATAGCACTTCACATAGACGGTAGCAAACGTCGTTTTCGAAAAAAGCTGATGACACTATTAGACCAGATTACACACCACTCAGTGATTTTTCTAGGTGTAATAGCATCTTTAAGTTATCTAGTTAATCGATTATGATCATTTAAATTCCATTTTGTTAATATTGAAAAATTGTTATCTATTTCAAAAGTATTGCACTGAAAAGACCGATTTAGAATAGAAAACAACATTAAAATAAACTATAAACAAATTAATCCGTTTTGGTTTAACAGACTATATTATGAACTGAAATCTTGAGTTAAATTTCCGCATTGAGTTAAGAAGCAGACAGGACCCAATTGCAAATCATAAAACGAAATAAAATTAATAGGTCCCATCGGCAACTAAACATGTTATTGTTATTAGATGGCCTTTAACCGTCGATCGTGACCGTATTCAAAAAGGCGTTGTCTTGCGTTGTGTGCTGGCGCCAGATGTTTTGAATGTCAAGTATGCTGAGATCTCTCCATACCTGGTCATACCAACGCAAGCTCAATCGTCTATCATTTAGGCGTCCTCCAATCAAATTTGAGCCCCTAATATAAACCACTCAATGTTGAGCTCTTTCGTCCATTCGAATGAGGAGACCAGCCAGTGCTGCCTCACATATTTCTTGGGAGGACGGAGAGGTTTGCCGGGGCAGTCGGGAGTGTGTTTGGGAAGATTTCGGTGGTCGGTTCAGTTTGCAACTTACCGACGTCTAGTTTTCGTTGCATGTTGGGACTTGCACCACGCTAAGACTAAAACGTACCGTGGCTGCGACAAGATAGTCGATATTGGGATCTCGCAACGTTCGCACATCCAACACGCTCGATAATTCTCTTCCGTCAATCACAACATAATCTATTTGGTTCAGTGTAATTTGATCGGAACTTAGCCATGCAGTCTTGTGGATGTTGAGGTGTTGAAATTTAGAATCCCTATTAGCCATTCCCAAGTGAACTGCAAAAACTTTTGTCACAATATCAACTTCTTCAGACGACCCCAGCTAAACTGTGGATATTAAACTTAGAATTAGGATAAAGAATCTAACGATATTTATATACATACAAGATACGCGCAAGTCCACTCATCTACAAAGTTTACACCGTTCGAAGTAATATTTGGGGCAAAAATGCAAAACAAAGCTGATTCAAAACTACTGAAGGAAATACAATAAGAGATGTTAAACAGTCTACAAGAACGCAATCAAATCCGAGCAGAACCTAGAAGTTGCAAACATAATTACAAGAAGTGAAAGGGACAACATGGTTACCGACTGGCTCAATTTGTAACGGGAGAGAAACTGACAAACAAATTTATTGGTCCCTACGAGATCACAAAGGTGAAACGAAATGGTAGGTCTGATGTTAAAATAGTTGCTCCGTTCCAGGTCCGAATCAGACAACATGAAGCTATGGTGTTACATTGATGATTGCGAAGATGACGAAACTGTTGAATCATCATGGTCAGATGATGAGCTGGATGGCCGACTGTGAGGTGACAACACTGTCTAGTTAAAACGAGACGGTTACCCTATAACGTCGTTTCATGACAGTTTTTTTTAAAAACCAGCAGAACAGAGTCAGCCGTCGTCGATAACAGTCATGAATGAGTGTTCAGCCGTCGAAAAGTCTCTTTTTAGTCTCCGATAAAATAAGCAGTTGTCACCCGTCGCGAAGATCAAAAAGCAGCAACAGTGTAGTTAGACTTTAGAATACAACTAATATAATTCAATAAGTACAAGGTGTGTCTCAAAATTGTCAGAACTTTTGAAATTAAATAAAAACTACAATAGATTTTTGAGTACTTGCTTTTTAATTATTAAAAGTAGGGAGATTACGACTGAATACCCTTATAAGCTCAATCCAGTAACATTTCAAATGAGTATTTTAGCTCGTTGGCCGGAATGACCTTTACAACATCGGTGCTCGCCTTTTGGATGGCCTTCACATCAGCATAGCGCCGTCCTTCAATGGGTAATTTCATCTGTGTGTGTGGTTGTTACAGTATCTGAGACTGATAAAGCGCAGCATGTTTACAGTGATATGCTTGCTTGTTTTGTTTGACTGTTTGGGTCATAAAAGCAACGATTCCCAGCGATAGCAGATAAAATAGACTTATGATGAGAAATACTCAAATAAAATTAGAAATATCATTTATTATATTTTAACAAAGAACATATACAATACAGTCCATTTAGCCAAAGCATAAATATGTGCACAACAAACATAAATTGCTATCTGTTGATGAAACAAAAGACCCTAGCACACACATTGCAACATGCTGATAAGGACCACAGCGGCGTAGCTAAAGATTAAGACCAACGCAACATTTAAAATAGTATAAGAAATATAATATAAGCATGAAATTGAGCAAAAAAAACAACGAGCATCTTACATATGCTAAACCAGAGTATGTCCTTCAATTGAAGTGCATAATCTTTGAAATATTAAACGTCAAATTTCAAAGTAATTTTTGAGACTATAATATTTTGGCCGTTCGAAAATAAGTTTGGGAAATTTTGAGAAACACCTTGCATTACATACATTACTTATATAAAAAACCTATTAATTAAAGATTAAACATCTAATCGTACATACATACATACGATATGCGCGAAAATGATAATCCATTTCTTGCAGTCGGGTATAAAGGTGGTAAAGTTTTGCATTTGCCTTTTTAATGTAGATACAGCTTTGGCTTAAGATCTTTTTTGGAATTTTTAACTTTTCAGCGCTGTTAACCGTGGCAGAATTCGTAGCGCATATTTGTTTATTCTTTAATTACATAGCATCCGCTTCCATATTTTTGTAAATACAGTGGGGAGAGTTGAGTTAACTGTCGCACGAGCAGCAACAACTAAAAAAATAAAAATTTTCTCTAAAATTTTTTGTTTTTGCTGGAAACTTTTTCCTACCTTCCCGTCATTTTTTCGCGGTATCTACAAACAAGGATCATCGACCCTCTGGGGTTATACTCAGAGACGGACTGCTGTCAAATATGAGGAGCATAGAGAAGGCTCCAAACCATGGGCTAATAACCGAGCCGCCCAACTTTACGATCTTGATTGTCGAGCTCGCCTTCTTCCAACGCAACATACTATCGATGACGGCTCAAATTGCCAATTAAATAATGGCCGAACTGATTCTGCGTTTATGAGCAAAGTTTCTAACGGCGAAGCGCTTAGACATGCTATAACGAACCGACTATTGGTGAGATGAACACGGAAGCTGAAATAGCCGTGACAGCAGAGACATTGGCTTCTGGCGTTGCTCCGAGAGCCCAAAAAACTTTGCAGAGACCAGCACCCGCAACCACAGTACCGCTTCAGAAGATGAAGCATTAAGGGCTGCAGTAAATCAGCCATCTGCAAACTCCACCACTACAAGGAGTGCTTCTAGTGAAGCTGAAATTGGATAAACTGTTGCGCATGCAAAAAAAAAAACAGGCAAAACGACATAGCAGTATTGCATCTGTTATGGATTCTAACTCATTTCAAGCATTGTCAATGGTCGATGATGTAGATGTGATAGAGATGCCAACTACTCAACTCAGTCCAAACCCGTCCCAAAACCGCCGCCGTTCGTTTCGGAAAACATTACTGACCTGAACGACATGCTGAAGCACATGAGCAGTCATGATGATAAGAACAAATTTGAAATCCGCGTCACAATGAGCAACATCACTCGTGTCTACGCAAAAGATTCAATAACGTACCGTGCACTTTCCAACTTATTAACCTGAACGTAGAATATCACAGCTATCAACTTTCTGAAGATAAGCCGTATAGAGTTCCAATCCACACCAACTGCTAAAATTATTGAGAAATTTAAACTGGCTCTCATTCAAACATGATTTTTTTGTTTCGGTTGAAGTAGCAAAAAATAACAGCGAGCTTCCTGATATTAAATACTTTACAGCCAAACGATCGAACCTACGAGACGCCTCTCAGCTGTAGTACAATGCTTCCGCTGTCAGCAATATGAACACACTACCAAGTATTGCCGGTCGTCATAAATCTGCTGATTATGAAAGAGCACGGGATAAGCCTGCTATGTACATACACTGTAGGAGCAACATACAGCTAATTATAGGGGCTGTAACCACTACAAAGCTCTATTGAAGAGGGAAGTAAGAAACACTCCCAAGCCTTCACGATATCAGACTGTGCTGAAACCACCTCAGCGTACTCAGGAGCCAACTACTCGCCATTGGACTGGTCCCTCGACTGACAATGCCAGCTCCTATGAAGATATTGTCAGAGGGTGCCAACAAAAAGTTAATCAACTAACACAATATCGTCCTATACAGCAGCAGCAGTGGCAATAACAACACCAAAACCACGAAAGTTACGAGCAATAACAACACCTAAACCACGAAAGTTACGAGCCACCACAACAACAAAATCAACTAGCTGAAATCTGTACGACGATGCAAAGAATGACAGATGATGGGTATGTTAATGCAAATGCAGCAACAGATGCTCTCGTCCATCAGCGCTGTGTTTAAACAAAATGAATAAACTTAAAGTACTAACAGTGCCAATGGCATCATGAATAAGAGGAATGAGCCTAACCAGTTCAAGCTCTTACGCAGCCATATAAAAACTAGGGGCCGCAAAGGTGGAGTTGCTTTCCTAGTAAAATCAAATCTTGCCCACTTCCCCCAAAACGAAGTTGCAACGCCTGTGTACCAACTCGCAGTTGTCCAAGTTTCTACTATCTTAGGAATAATTGAAGCAAATGATCTAAGTGCAGTAGATTTCGATAACATTCGTAACTCTTTTGGACAACGTTACCTGACTGGCGGTGATTGGAACACTGGCTCTGGGAAAATTACACAGCGAACAGACGTGGTGTGGAGCTAGCCAACCATATATTTTCCGCCAAAATCGAGATGTTGGCGACTGGTTCCCCAACTCGCCGCCCAACCAGAGGAGAAAGAGCGTCGTGTCTAGACTTTGCTCATGGGATTTCCATTTCGATCATCTGGCTCAATAGTCACATTACGAGCGGGTCCAATCAATCTACTGAGTGAAGGCCGACTACTATCTAGTTGCGTAGATATTAGACGTTTCCAACAAAAACTGGAAAATGCCGTACACCCCAACATTTAGCTGACCTCAGCAATGGATATAGATGATGCAGTGGATCGATTCACCAAAAATGTATATGATGTCGCTGCCGTTGCCAACCCTCCAAATACACAGCACCCGATCCAACGTCCATGCTTAACCCTTGACCAAGCCATAAGCGAGCTCCTTCGGACAAAGCAAAGACTGCGAAGAAAATTAATCAGGACACAGCATCCCCTGGAAAGGATGGACTACACCGTTGACGCCAACTACTCGCTCTCTGGCTGGTGTCTCTGTTAAGAATTCCAATGGTGTGCTGGCTAAATCCGAGGAAGATCAAGCTCACATCTTCGCAACCAATTTGGAGGACAGGTTTACACCGTTTTCATGATGCAGTCCCTTAAAGTCCCTCTTCAAATTGACTTTCCAATGCGAGCAGTCCGTCCCGAAGAAATCATGGCAGTCATAGGGCATTTGCCCAGAAACAAAGCCCCGGGTCGCGAAAGAATTTGTCACAATACCTTAAAGGCATTGCTAAGGCGTGCGATTCATTATTTAACATTAATATTTACCTCAACGTGGAGGATGCAGCATTTCCCTAGCAAGTGGAAATTAGCGAGCCTGGCAAGCCTGAAGATATTGCTAGCTCATGTCGTCCTATAAGCCTTCTACCTTCGCTGTCGGAGGTTTGGGTAAGAATTTTTGCGACGCGGGTAACAGAACTGGGAGCCAAACAGAGCCGGAGTGGTCATGGCACCGTTTAGCAAGCTCACAGGTTAGTGAACCACATTTTAAAGGCGTTTGATGAAAAGGAGTGCTGCAATGGAGTTTTTGTGGATGTACAGGAAGCCTTTGAACGATTATGGTCAACTTTCTACTTGATGAGCCCTTAGCTTACTTGGAAAACCGTAATTTTCAAGTGAAAGTGCGGGAGATGCTCTCAACTGTCCATCCCGTGAGAGTCGGAGTTCCACAAGGAAGTGTGCTGGGACCGTTGCTGTACTCCTGTCTCCGATGAGGATATAATGCCACCCGAGAAAGTCATATTGATACAACCTTACTAAGTGAACTGAGGGTCCATCTCTTACCATCTCATACCACTTAATGAACACTTTATTTCTTCGCCTCCAACACCAGCTCCTATTCAAATATTCGTCACCTCTTCTTCAAACATACTGTGTAAACACAACGCCAATTTGCACAACTTCAGCAAGAGTAAACACAAGATCATGATCCCAGCCTATAATTGGAAAAATAACACTAGTACGCTCAGCCGCCCCAACCTCGCCTAACTCTTATATAGACAGTAGAACCGAACAAAAAATCACAAAAAAAAGTACGCAAACCCAAAAAACCTGTCTTTCCGGCTCAACCAACCAGGTGCATCACATCGGTTCGAACTGTTAGCGAGAAACGTCCAACTCGTCCCTACGAGCGTAATCGAACCAAACAACAAAAACAAAAGCAACCCCTAAACCAATGTTAATAATAATAAAGCAAAGTGCAAAAATCAAAAAACCTCCACCAATTTATGTTCGAGGTGTAAAGCCTATTAACGTACTTAGGTTAAAATTATAATTCTAAAATTCTGGCAAATAATGAAGTTCGAATCCAAAGTTGAGTTTTAAAGATAAAAAATATTACGCATACAAACCAAAAGAACGATATTTCAAAGTAGTTCTTATAGAATAGAAAATATAAAAGTGGAACTCAAGAAAATGGTCATGATGTTTAATCATACATGATGTACAAAAATCACCTTCCGATAAAAAATTCCAAAAAAAAACATCTTCCTATATTTTTTTTTATCTACCAAATTATAACAATAATATATGGGCATTTCCACAAAAATGTCAACCGCAGCCAAAAAATACTCAAATTGAAAATTTGTGTCTACATTATAAGTTAGACGAAAAATGGAAGGAAGTGAAAATAAATATTTTGTATATATTAAAAATCATTTATAATCATCTTTTTACGCATATCTAATTAGATAAAAAGTAAATACATAAACATAAAAAACTACTTAATATTTTTGAATGAAATAAAAAACATTATTAAGATATATCAATGCATAACATTTTGAATGAAATAAAAAACATTATTAAGATATATCAACGCATAACATTTTGAAATCGGTCGCATTAAAATATTCCTCCAGGTTTGGCTGAAATCGGAGTTGGAACTGTTCGCCTTGAAAGCGTCTTCTGTGCAAATTTCTGGGATTTTTGGAATTATTTTGAAAACTAATAGTTGCCCAAAATCAACTTTAATATTAATTATAGAGCTAATCAAGAGCTATAAGCTTCGCCTTTTGTCAAAATAAAATAATGTTTTGGCATATGTTTTTTTTTTCAATTTGAATGCGTACGAACGTCGAATTCCACATTAGAGAAAAGCCCATACACAGTAAAACCTCCTTACTGAAAACGAAAGTACAGTTTAGGTGGGTACAGTTTGCATAGTACAATGCAGCAATTGCTAAAATACAGTCATATTCGCAATAACTGTAACAGAAAACCCGTTAAGTGTGCTGGAAGCCACAAAAGTTTGGACTACAAAACTCAAATTAACAAATACACTTTTATATGTGCCCTCTCAAACGGTCATCCAGTGATCGTCAACCAGCTCATCACCAATCGCACCGACAAGCTCTAACGGCATCACCAATAGGACATTAACCAACTGTTTTAAGCAAGAACTAAACGAGATTTATGACATGGGAATGAGTGAAAAGCACCGTACAGAAAAAAAGTATGGTAAGTAGCTAACCAGCTTAAAATTGAAGTAGATCAAAAGTGGATTTTCAAATATTTAACTTAATATGGTTTTGTCCTCTTGAATTTTTTTTTCGCAATATGGCGTCGAGTTTTTTGTCGTATTGAGTTTTGATTATTGTCTTTAGTGACTGAAGGTACAAGAGCCTATGGTTTTGTGCAAATGTATGTAACAGGTAGAAATAATGGTCGTAGACCCGAAAGTTACCCCCATTATAGTCAGGAGTGAGAGAGGAGTGGATATAGCCATGTCCGTCTGGAGGTCCGTACGAACGAAAGGATTCGACTAGGACTGATCCGGAATTTTACAAAGTTTATTTTCAAATTTTGCCCCTTCCCCATATAGAGATAACGTCATTCTAAGCCATATTACAAAAAGTTCATCAAAATCGGATAATAAATGGCGATTTTATAAGCAATTGAATTTGAACGATTTATGATACTTCCCTCCCCCTTTTCTTTTCATACATAAAAAAATGTTTTATAAGGCACTTATTCGTGTTGTGAGAAGTGGTCATAAGCTAAGCTAGGGAAACATTTAATGTGTTTGTTAGGAGACCTGTACTGTATTTGTATTGATCTTATGGTCAACCAGAAAGAACTCATGATGCACCAAGCCATTGTAATCGAAGAAAACGGTGAGCAAAATCTTCACATATGACCGAACTTAAAACAACGCAGTATTATCGGCCTGCAAGTAAGAATATAGCGATGGCGAATGAGTTGAAGAAAAAGTTGTACGATAGTACATCAATATTAATTTATTGATAATTATTTATTCTACTTTATAATAATATGGCAGTGTTTGTGAATCCTAATATAAGATAATAATAAGTACAGGGTTATACCTTTTATACTTAATCAGTAATAAACTAGATAACAATTGGTAGTGCAATAACTCATTGTTTGTAGTTGATAGAAATTTATTAAAAACCAATTGAATGCTTAAATTTATTTTAAATTTATCTTATGGCTATCAGTCGTGATTTGAATCTCGTCGAGTGCAATCGCATGCGCGAAGTAAATTATCGGCCACCTTTATTGTCTACAAAAACAACTATTGTTTTAAATACCGTTCGAAGAAAGAAATCCGTTCTATTTCGATATGATGAGTGAACTTTCTGAGTCGAGTGAAGAAAGCGATGATAACTGGCAAACGGTTTTCATACCTAAAATTGTTATAAAACGAAAACGGTTAATCGACTCTCCAAAAAAAAAACTAAAAAAACAAAAACTTGCGACACTGTTTATCGAAACCGCTACTCTGATCTCGAAGTCGAAGATGATGAAAACAACACCGGTACTGAAGAAGAAATGGTTGCACCGCCTATCAATTCACCTACTACTGCTGACGACAGGAAGCTGCCTCAGAAGCTACCTCCAATTATTATTCCACACGTTAAAAATATAACTAAAATGATGGCTAGTTTTAAAACTGTTATTCCTTCAAATGATTTTGTATTTAAGTCAACAAAAGATGATCAGGTTAGGTTAATGATCAAGTCAGTTGAATCTTACAGGATAAAGATCAGGTACTTAGATGAAAAGAAAATAATATTTCATACGTACCAATTAAAAGAAGAGAGATCTTTTAGAGTCGTTTTTAAAAATGTACATGCCGCTACACCCACCGCTGAAATCAAGGAATGTTTAACGAATCATGGTCGTACTATTAGACACATCACTAACATCAAAAGTAGAGTAACTAAAAATCCGCTTCCCATGTTTTTTATAGACTTAGAGCCTAAAGATACAACAAGAAAATCTATGATATACGACATGTAAATAATGCCATAGTCACTGTTGAAGCACCTAATGTTCAATGAAATAGTGCAATGCTATCGCTGTCAGGAATTTGGTCATACGAAGCGTTACTGTAAAAAACCTTTCCGCTGCGTTAAGTGTGGTCTTAGCCACCCCACTGTCGATTGTAAAAAATCTATTGAATCGCCACCTCAGTGCGTTCATTGTTTGCAAAACCACACTGCAAGTTATAAGTGCTGCAAAGTTTATATGGACTTAATCATGAAAAACAAGTCAAAATCTAACATTGCCCAGTCGAATGCTGATAATATGCCTAAACGTCCATATGTTAATGATAGAACATTTAATTCATATGCTGAAGCAGCTAAATCACACAATGAGGAATCCAATTCCAATCTTATGATTAAAATTGAATCAATGCTAAGCAAAAGTACATTCTATGTTCAAGAGCAAAAAAGTCTATCCAGACTATATTCAATTAACGCTGGCGTTCCCCAGGGAAGTGTGTTGGGTCCAGTCCTATACACAATTTTTACAGCTGACTTACCTGTCAGCAATAATGTTGAGGTGGCAACTTATGCTAATGATACTGCCATCATTGCCACGAGCAAGGATCCAGTCATCGCATCAAGCCACTTGCAAGAGGAACTTTGCATGGTAGAAAAATGGTTAAAAAAGTGGAGGATTGTGATAAATACACAGAAATCCATTCAGATAACATTATCTTTGAGAATAACATTATCTTTGAGAAAAGGAAACTGTCCACCCGTAACTTTAAATGGCGATACTATACCAGTAAAGGAGACAGTAAAATATCTGGGATCACACTTGGATCGTAGAATGACTAGCAAGGCTCACATTAAATCAAAGCAACGCCAACTCAAAGCAAAAAATCGGAAAATGTACTGGCTACTAGGTCCTCGTTCTCAACTTTGGAAAACAAAATTCTTCTCTACAAGTCAGTTCTAAAACCTGTTTGGACATATGCCATACAACTATGGGGAACTGCTAGTAACTCAAACATTGAAATATTGCAAAGATACCAGTCTATGACATTAAGAATTATATCATGTGCACCTTGGTTCATAAGCAATTATGATATTCATAAGGACCTAAAGATACCTTTTGTGAGAGATGAAATAAAAAGACATTCTCAAAATTACTTAAGTAGACTTCACAACCATGATAATAATTTAGCCCTTAGCCTCCTAGATAATAGTAGAGATGTTAGGCGTCTGAAAAGATTCCACGTACAGGATCTCCCTCATAGATTTATAAATTAATATTGTATAAATTAAATAACAATTAGTATGATATATTAGTTGGGTTCACTGGAACTCAACAGGATTAATTATTTTATGTATAAGTTGATTTGTTTATTGTCATAAGACAGATTGCAAATTTAAATAAATATATAAAAAAAAAATGCTAAGCAAACAAATAGAGCTCACTAATAATTTGCTCAACATGATTGGCATTAATTATGAACAAATTATGCAAGTAAATTTAAAATTAGCGGTATGGAATGCAAACGGCCTGGGAAACCATCGCCTTGAAATTGAAAATTTTCTACATTATAAATTCATAGATATCTTACTAATCTTGGAGACACACTTCACATCAAAATCTTTTTTCAAAATAAGAGGTTATGATCTCATAACAGCAAATCAACCGGACGATAGAGAACATGCAGGTAGCGCAATTCTGGCTAAATCAAATATAAACAAGAACAATACAGTCGGGCGTAACCGACTATAAGAGGCCCTGTACCAGTTCAGGTCTCCTAACAAACACATTAAATGTTTCCCGAGCTTATGACCAAACTTATGACCACTTCCTACTGCACGAATAAATGCCTTATAAAACATTTTTTTATGTATGAAAAGAAAAGGGGGGTCGTTCAAATTCAATTGCTTATAAAATCGTCATTTATTATCCGATTTTGATGAACTTTTTGGATTTTGGCTTAAAGGGACGTTATCTACGTTATCTGTACTGGTGTGATTTTTACCCTAAGGGGTGATTTTATTGGGAAGGGAGGGAGGCAAAATTTTAAAATAAACTTGTAAAATTCCGGAGCAGTCCTAGTCGAATGCAAAAAACACGAAGTATCTATCTATTACCGTTTTCGAGATCCTTTCGTTCATACAGACGGACATGTCTATATCGACTCCTCTATCACTCCTGACCATAATGGGGGTAACTTTGGGGAGTTTCCGACCATTATTTCTACCTGGAAGCTTTTAGGACAACTTCAATGCTGCATCAATAAAAATTAAAACGGTGACAGGAGATTTTGTTATCTCAGCAGTTTACCTTCCTCCACGCTATAGACTGCCTAACGCAGATTTCAAAAACTTTTTCGACAAACATGGTCAAAAGTTTATAGCTGGAGGTGACTTTAACGCCAGGTACTCCAACTTATTGGCCCTCTGATCCCTAGAAGATTCCTGATCTACTAGACTTCTGTGTATATAATGGGATCCCTTCAAATATTTTGAGCATAATGACGTGTGACGATCTAACTTCAGATCACTCTGCAATCTTGGTTAACATTAGTACGATACTACCAACTCATTAAAAAAAATGTAGTATCATTAATAAAAATACTAATATTAAAACCTTTCAAGATTGGCTAGATAGCCACTTTAACACGAGCAATGGAATGGATGAAGCGGTTTAATCATTTAACCAGCTCATTCACGAAGCCGCTTACATCTCAACTACGAATATACACTGTGAATCGAGGATTAGAACACTAAACACACATAACGTTCCTATTGAGTTACAACAACTTATATCAAAAAAGAGAAAACTTAGGAAAATATGGCAACGTACGAGATACCCAGCAGATATAAGTAATTTCAATAGAGCAGTAAAGGAACTGAGAACCAAGTTATATGACATGAAAAATGCAGCAATTGGAAAGTCTGGGTCCTCAAAAATATGATGAGCACTATCTGTGGAAGGCAACACGGTATATTAAACGTTCTGTAAGGAGAAATGTCCCTATTAAAGACAACAACAACGTGTGGTGCAGAAGTGATGAAAGCAAGGCTAAGGCTTTTGAACATAATTTGGAGAGAACTTTTGAACCATTCAACTTTACTGCAGTACTTGAAAAAAATTAAATTTTGCAATTTTTGGATAGCCCCTTTCAAATGGACTTTCCTATAAGACATGTAACTGTTGCAGAAACTACTAATGAAATTAAAACCCTACGAACAGTAAAATCCCCTGGGTATGACAACATCAGTGTCACTGCCATCAAAGCACTAAGCAAAAAATCATTTGTATATTTGACTCTGATTTACAACTCGATTTTACGTCTTAATCATTTTCCAGCACAATGGAAATGTGCCGAGATTATCCTTATACCAAAACCAAACAAACCGGAAAACATTATTACCTCTTATCGTTCTATAAGTCTCTTAGCAATATTCTCCAAAATATTCGAGAAAATATTTTTGCGAAGATTAATGCCAGTTATTAATGAACGAAATATAATACCGGATATTTAATTTGTATTTAGGAGTGGACATGGAACTATTGAAGTGTACTAGGACCAATTCTATACACAATCTATACAGCAGATATGCCCGTAAATGACAATGTTACTATGGCAACCTATGCAGACGACACCGCTATTCTATCTACTGCAAACAATACTGTTGATGCTTCTAACATTCTCCAAGATCAACTAAATTCAATGCAAGATTGGTTGAACAAATGGAGTATTAAGGTGAACGCAAACAAATCACATCACATAGCGTTTACGAATAGAAAACAGGATTGTCCTAGAGTTACAGTTAAGCAATCACTTATTCCTGTTACCGACTGTGTTAACTATCTTGGAATGAAGCTAGACCGAAGATTGACATATAAGCCACATATTCAAGCTAAGGCTCAACAGCTTAAACAAAAAACCAGAAGGTTGTACTGGCTGATCAATCAAAAATCTAAACTAAGCTTACAAAATAAAGTACTACTTTATAAATCAATGTTGAAACCGGTATGGTCGTATGGCATTCAGTTGTGGGGAACTGCAAGTAACTCCAACGTAGAGATACTGCAAAGATACCAATCAAAAACACTAAGACTGATATGTAATGCTCCTTGGTTTTTAAATAATAAATGTATACACAGAGACTTAAGTATGAACACAAAGATGAAATAAGGAACTTTAGCATCAAATATTTGGAAAAATTGGAAAACCATAGCAATTCGCTACCTATAAATTTGCTAGACAATAGCGAAGAGATTAGTAGACTCAAAAGAGTACACATTCTAGATTTACCATATAGACCTCTGTAGTACGCACATATTACTGATGCTCTCATCGAGTTCTTAGTTTTTAGGCCCTGTACCGAAGGTACAAGAGCCTATTGGTTTTGTGCAAATGTATGTAACAGGTAGAAATAATAATCGGAGACCCCCCAAAGTTACCCCCATTATGGTCAGGAGCGATAGAGGAGTCGATATAGACATGTCCGTCTGTCCGTCTGTCCGTCTGGCCGTCCGTATGAACGAAAGGATCTCGGAAACGGTAATAGATAGAGACTTCGTGTTTTTTGCATTCGACTAGGACTGCTCCGGAATTTTACAAGTTTATTTTAGAAACTTGCCCCTCCCCCCCCTTCCCCATAAAATAACCCCCAAGGGTAAAAATTTCTTCGGCACAAAAAAAATTGAGCATGCCAGTATAGAGATATCGTCCTTCTTAGCAAAAATCCGAAAAGTTCATCAAAATCGGATAATAAATGACGATTTTATAAGCAATTGAATTTGAGCGACCCCCCTTTTCGTTTCATACATAAAAAAATGTTTTAAAAGGCACTTAGTCGTGCAGTGAGAAGTGGTCATGTGTTTGGTCATAAGCTAGGGGAACATTTAATGTGTTTGTTAGGCGACCTGCACTGGTACAGGGCCTCTAACAGTCGGTTACGCCCGACTGTGATTTTCTTACTTGTTGTTATATTGTTTTGCAAAAATATTATTTAAAATGTATTCATTGATGTTGTGTCTACAAGAGCACAATATATGTTATTTAATTAAGTGTCATTTTAAAATATATATAATATCCTAAGATAGCTTGTAGATCAAATTAATAAAAAA